>WYDF02001295.1:0-14113 GCA_009867245.2 Adranes taylori
GAGTGTACTCAACAAATTCCTAAAGTTTCATGTCGATCGGATGGATGGTGTAGCCAGGCATAAAGGACATACATACATACAGCCATACAGACATAAAACATACATTGATTTATATATATATAGATAAAATAAAATTATATGTCATATAGCCGCTTACAAGAATGTTTCTGAAGGCTTTATAATTTAAAACAAGAAACAAAATCAAAACAATTAAAAACGAAGATAATATTGATATTGATGAATAAAACAGGGATTTACAAGTTAAAATGCTCTTGTCGTGCCGAGTAGGTCCGAGTAGAGTAAAAATTTTATGTAGCCAAAACAGAAAATTTAGAAGTCAACTATGTATTTAATTCCTGGTTATTACACCAACTTCAAATTTTGAATCAATTCTAGAGGTGCGCAAAAACCGCCCGCCTGGGCTCTTGAAGTAACTAGGATCATTAGAACCTTTAGGGCGCTTCGTGTATTTAGTGTTATCCTAAGATTAGGACTCTTAGGATTTTAATGATGCTTAGGGCCTTTAGGACTTAAGGCGGGTGAGCTGAGTGGGCGTTTTAGGATGCAAGGGCCCTAAGAGCTTTTTTATCTTAATGAAAAATGTTAGGGCGGATACGGGCGCACCCTAAACTAAAATGCTGATCTCTAATCAATACATAATACTCGAGGCCCTTACAAACTGTTTGCGGTTTTGAGGAAAAGTGTGCTTAAGTATATTTCATGCCCAATGCTTTTGCGCTCATGTGATAAGAACTATTTTTGCGCGTACATAAAGCAAGAATGGTTATACGTAACCAAGAGAATACAATTATGTACGTACCTTAGCAACTGACATCTTTCCTGTCGTCACGTAGCATTTAAAATTTCATTTGAAATGCACGATTGGTTATAAGAATTTCATAAAAGCCCTGTCTATGATTCGTATTCATCTTCTCTTAAGTTTATTAAATTCTAATTGATAATGAGCATTCCAATATTATATAATTCTTTAATCATTTAAACAACATGAATTTTAAATTGAATATTTTTCACGTTACCACCAAATAAGATATTCGTGATTTCTCATTTTAAGTATTATCAGTATGGAAATTAAAATGCTCCAAGATGAAACAAGAATGAAACAAGATGTCGTCTAACTCGTTTTTAATTTTGAATATCCTGAATGCATTTAAATCAGTATTAATTAACGATCATCATCAGAGGAAAACTACAAATTATGTGGAAAACTTTAAACTGTGCTATTTATCAGACGTGAGTCCCTCAGTCACATGCTAAAGTCACTAACTTGCCGCCTACGTAAATGCGTTCCTAAACCTCAAAAAAAAGTATAAATTTATAGTTAAAACTGCCTGGATAAACTTGAGTTAGTTCCGAAGGAAAAATCATTTCCAATTTTATGGCAAAGTGGTAAATTACAGAATGCGCAAACTCACACAAAGGCAAGAGTAACAACGTGCAACGTGCTAACAAGATACTGTTTAAATTACATTTATGTTTGAAAGTAGACTCGTATTCTAAAGATTTCTAAGGTTTTTCGTCAGTATGAATAAGCTTTTGTTTATTTAAATTAATTTATATTTGAAAGTAGACTCGCATTTTAAACATTCATATGGTTTTTCGTCAGTATAAATAAGCTTGCGTTTATTTAAATTACATTTATGTTTGGAAGTAGACTCGCATTCTAAACATTTCTATAGTCTTTTTCCAGTATGAATAAACTTGTGTTTATTTAAGTTACATTTATGTTTGAAAGTAGACTCGCATTCTAAACATTTATATAATCTTTTTCCCGTATGAAAAAACTTGTGTTTATTGAAATTTCATTTATGTTTGAAAGTAGACTTACATTCTAAACATTTGTATGGTATTTTGCCAGTATGAATAAGTTACTGATAAAAATTCATCTATCAATTAAAGAATGAATAAGGTTGTGGCTAATTGAAGCACATTTATGTCTGAAAATAGCCTCATATTCCAAACATTTGTATGAATTTTTGTCAGTTGGAATAATTTTGTGGCTATGTAATTGCCTATTAACGTTAGTTAGTCCCCAACTGATAAGGCAGCGGAGATAGAACCCAGATTTAGGCTCACAACACATTATTTGCGGAACACTATGTTGGACTTATTACAACTTAACTTACTACAAAATATACATTTCAAAAACATATCTTTCTTTGAGTACTTTTGGAATGCATAAATATATCTCTTTATTCTTTACATCTCATTTGTGGCGATGGGTTAACACCTTATTATGGTTCAAGACACTTAAAATGTCATTTTGTCTAACTACCACCTACATTCATAGCACTCTGTACTTGTTACATGAGGATTTTCAAATTAGCTTAAACTAGCAGCGTGGTGCAGTAAGCTGAGTCGTTAGACAATGACGCTACTGGAAGTAGAGGGTACAGATAACGGCTACCATCTATTTCAGAAATGGTCCATCTACTCTGCCTGGCTTTTTTAAACTAAATGGGTGTTTCATGCAGTTTTCGATATGATTAACTTATCTAATTAATGTATTAATTTCTTCCATTATAATTCCAATTTTTTGTTACCTTATTGCATTTAATGTCATTTATTGCGTAATCAATCAAACAGTGTCGTAAAAGGCTATGTCAAATTCTTAAACTAATTACTCATAAAACGCAAACAAAATTGAATGACTGAGCAATATTTAATTATTATATGTATATACTATAATGGTCGTTGGATTGCCATCGTAATAATAAAAACATTATCGTCGGTTTCTTTCTTAGGCTGATTGAAAAACTATTTTATTGTCGTGAAACAAATGATGTTTAATTTAGAAAAGTTTCTCAGGTAAACACTAAAAATAATAGGTACATAAATTTTTCTTCCATTTATACTTGTAGAGATTTTTGTCGACAATGCAATTGGATATCCATTAAATCTTAATTATTTAAGAGGTTTTGTGTTTACAAGAAACCTTTTAAATTAAATAGTTGCAATAGAGTTACCAACTTGAATAACTGATTAAATAATTAATTACTTTTAATTCTATGTTTAAGATTTCAATACACGTGTTTTATTGAACTATTCATTATTGGTAAAAATATAAATTGGGCACATACCATTTCATCGTTTATCCCAGACATTCTATTACAATGGAACTCACGAAGCGGATATTAAGAAAGTTAGCAGAAAATTGGCTGATACAGATGGATGTATGCACTCAATTAGAAAGTACCCAATTAGGAACAGGTACCTTACTTTGATTAACGCAACGACTGCTCTCAATAAGAATGATGGAGGATATTTGATTTTGGGAAGTAATATGAAACAACTGTACAAATTATAAGAAGTTCCATGGTATTTGAAGCTAAAGAACTCGAAACTAGTGTCCTTGAAAGAAGGGTGCTCTCATGGGCGTACAAAGCTTTTAGGAACTTCCATATCAAGGAGAGGCTGTCCTTTATCATGATCCATGCTCAATCCTATACTAGTCAGAATGCTTTCATGACGAACAAACAGAAAATTCATTATAGCGGGGAATTACGGCGCAAAATTCGTCGCAGATTGAGAGCATATATATATATATCCTGAGAAGCCATGAAAACCTATTAAATTTGTACCAGGACGTGTTGCACCAGACGGAACACTGAATATAATGTAGATAATAAAGATATTGAGAGAGTTTAGAAAATCTGGTTTAAGTTCATCTCGCTCAACTTGCTGGTAATCAAATGTGGCAGTACATGATCGGCTGAGTGATTGTTGTAAAAGATTTCTGTGCAGAAAATATTTAATTTTACACAATTATCAATAACTGCAATCCAATGAAAAGGGAACCAAAAGGTATCCCAAATGCTATAAGATTATTTATCTTTAAACCACTGCGTTACTTAAATATGTTAAGCAAGAGTTGAGCCCTCCTTTATGTTGATTAAAATATAATATGTGCGAATATATATATATATATATATATATATATATAATACATTTTAAATAAGTACTATAAGTAAATACAATGTTATGCAATGAAAAGGCCAAATTTTCAAACCCGTAAATAAATAATATGTTACAATGCGTAAATACAAGAATCACATGGCTCTAGACCTAACTTTCTAGATCGAAGGTGCCTCAGCATCATAAAATATTTCCTGAATACAATAGTTTCACAATATCACAGCTGAATCGCCATAGACGTACACAACACAAATACCTTTAGAAGCTTCTGTCCGCTAACACACTACACAAATGACTCGCTCTGTCTAGTTAAACGGACTAACAAGGAATTAAAGGTTTCTAAACTGAATCTACGGATACTTCAAAAGTTACAATTAATTTATTAATTTTACGTTATACACGATTGCAATTTTGACACAACATTGCATTCGAATACGCGCGTGGTTTTATATACACTAATGGAACTCGGCAATACGGGAGCAGATATTATTGAAATTTTGTACAGGCCGTACCGGTGGTCGCGGCTACGGAAAGTAGGCCATATAGCTGACCGCAGCAATTACGCCATGTCGATGGCCGCAGCAATTACGCCATGTCGATGGCCGCGGCTTTGCTGCGGCCATTTCATATCAGACTGAGGTTCACTTCATATCAGACTGAGCCGCGGCGAAGCGTGGCGGGTTGAGCTTGCTAAGACATAAAACTACAAGTTAAAATCCACAATATTAAAATAGTAATTTGCATGAAGCGCTTAAATTATCTGATCAACAGGAGGCGAATATCTGAATAACAGGTTACAATAAAGATACTTATGCAGCAACTTCAACGCAGTCTGGCAGCTGACCAAAAATCAACCCCACAGATGTTACGACTGAGCAGGAATCGAGAGATAAGTGACTGCCTTAGACCTTCGCTGGTCTCGACATCCAATCCAGATGCACGCGGGATTTTACCAATATGGCGGTCGTCTACGAAATCCCACGCAAGCTCGAAATGCAGGTTCAATATCCCTTCATGCGGCAGAAGACGACCAAAAAACTATTCGTCAGCACACGATCGGCAACAGGACAATGGCCTCTTATTCAGCCATAGGGGTGCTGTCTATAAAATTACAAACACGAGCTAGCGCCATGTAAGAAAATAAAAACTCACTAATCTTACCCTACGAGTCTCACTGAACCAATAACTCTAGTGACTTAACTTAAATCTACATTCCAACCCCAATCTAGATTATAACTCACAGTGACATGATACTCACACTGACATAATACTATCATATTACAAAATTTGGGAGCATCCAAGTATGAACCCTCCCCCTCCATCACACTCAATATTTAGTGACGTTATCCACTCCAATTGGTTACAATTTCAAATAGCTACAATAACAGCAAAAGTACGCTTATTTCCGATGTACCACTGAAAATCAATAATCAAGAATAATTTGCTAAAATTTGACCAAATTTGATAAAACTTAATAGAACTACTCATCACCTTAAAATTCCCACATCCAGAGCCAACGACAACCTCTCTCGCACGGTGTGTCAATCTCTTTTCGAATTCTTTTCAGTACCAAATCTTCCCAGTTAGGGCAATAATATACGAAATCTAAATTACACCAGACAGTATCACACTATCTGGCAACAATACAACCCTAGAAACAGAGCAACTGTTACGAAAAAAGACACTACCAGACTAGTCAATGTATGACATGATTCGCATCTCAAATTTCACATATCTCCACTTTCAGAACGAACCGTCGGACAGTATGCCGTGTCGGTGACAAGACATACCGTCCGACGGCAAATAATTTTCAATAACAAAAGCAATAATAATATTTACTAATGAAACAAATCTCATCAAGAATTAAGTGACTTATTAATTCACCTCAATGCAATTTGCCTGAACAGTAGATATTGAGCCGGTAAGTTCACAATAAGACTCAAGTAGAACTTGACCATAACATTGCATTATAGTTGTCTAAGTTTCAAAACACACTGCGGTATCTGGCAATATCAAATACCAATATACTGAATGAGTGCTGATGAATACTTAAATAATGTAACCAGAGATGGTCCCAGGAAAAGAACCCAAACTCAAAGATACAAATGATACTCACGCAATCAGACAAGTGTTTTACCTATACACAACAGGTAACTAATGATGCTTAATAATTAGTTGTAAGCCTCTTAACTATAATATTAGTTCGTATACATCAATTATTACACTATAGTTTCCCACGATAACCTCAACACCCTGCTTCCATAACACAGACCTCAAACGGCCTAAAACAATGACTATCTGGAGGGATGTTCCTGTGTACTTCATTTACAACCGCTTGTTTCCTTTACATAAAAACAGCGGTTACAATACAGACTGTTTTTTTTGGAAATTTTGCAGTCCATTTTATTGAAAACTTTCCCGGTAATTTTTTTAAATTTCTCCTATCGAAACATCCTTTAATATTTAAGGGATAAAGCTAGTTTCAAAATATCGGAGTAATTTGACCTTGAAAAAAACTTTTTGTCCTAAATATCTCGGTTCATATAAAAGCTGGAAAAATAAAACTTGGGGAACTTATGTAAGACAAAGGGACCTCAATTCTACCTATATAAGCAATTCAATATACGGAACCAATTTTGAGCAATCATAAATATAAATGTTAACAGATTTTAAAACGCGCTTAAAAAGCATTTTATTTAGTTTCGGTAACCTTAGTACCAGATTTTCTAGTTGGTAGCTGATCAATTTCTTACTCAGCTCAATGGCATTGCTTTTGTCTTTTGCGTATTCACTTTTTATGATAGTACGTAATGTAAGTAAGATAGTTTCTTAATGCTCATAATATACTACTTTTTTTCTTGCTGCTTAAATGTCGGGGAAGACGGAGAAGATATAGGTTTCACATTAATCGGAATGCTTCGTTCTTTATGCTTCGTGCACTTTGAATTGCCTTTGTTGTTATTGCTGTTGTCCTTCTTCTTGCATCCGTTTTTGTTCAATGTTGTTGATATTACAGATGTAAAATGAGAACGTTATTGAATCGTGATGATGAGTTTGATGATCTAAGTATAGCCATGAATCTGTAACTATAAATTGAATTGCACTTGTAAATTGTTATATGATGTAATTTTAGGTGTGTTGCATTTGCAACTAATGAGATAGCGTTATAGAATAAAGAAAGAATTATAAAGCCATTTGCAATATCAATATAACGTAGTTCATTAAATTTGATTACCTCCAAGTTGATGAAGTCTTTCAAAAGCTGTGGCTTTAGCACTTATCTTTGCAATACGTGCCCTTAAACATAAACATTACTCATAGAAGCCAACTAAACAATTTTACAGTAGTTCAAAATTACACTTTATCTAATATTCAGCTTTATTCATCACTCACTCTAAATTTTATAAATATTTGTAATTACTCTTTCTCAACTAACATAAGTAGTTGCAAACCATCCGCCTCACCCACCTGCCAAAACGTCATGTCGACGTCACGCTGGCATTGCCGGTTTGCGCTTTGGGGCATTCCCCGATTTGAATTTTGAAAAGTCACTATATTTGGCGCGAAATTTGAATTTTGATCAGACATAGACCGGAGGTCTGCACCGGGAGCAGCTTCGGAGGATTGTTCGTAGATCTTCGTACATCGCCGCCGTACATCTAAACAAACCTTTTGAGGTTATGTTATTTTTAATATTATTTTGTAACGCTATACGTCACTGATTTCTAACTAAATGTAAATAAATTTTTGTTCTGGAACAAATCGTTTATAATAATTTCTTTGAATTTTAAAATTTGGCACAAACTATGGAAATTTGTATTGATGGAGCTCTATCACTGCTAGGCTTTGTGACATTTTTTAAGCAGCGAAACATTGAGATTTGTTTAAATCACAGCTTCGTAAATTAAAGGTGGTACTTATTAGAAAAACATTCAGAGATCCTAAACGAGATATGACGTAACAAAGTGATTAGTTTATCAGTTTATCAATGTTGATAGTTTATCAAATAATGGACGTAATTCATCTCAATATCTTTTAATGAACCTAACAAAATTGAAACAGAATGCCCCAGTAATTTAGATATTGCAGATGACGATTTTTAGAAATCAAAATATAAGTAGAAGCATCGGTGTATACAGATCGTTTTGTTGTTAGTCCCCACGCAAATCAAAGCTGCCAGCATCAATATTTCAAATTGCAATTATCGTAATGCATCACGATCAAGTTGTTTAAAGTGTTCCAAACCATTCAACGAATTTTTTTCAAACTCCAAACAAGTTGATTCATGCAAACAAAACGTTTTTCATGTTTAGACTCTACCTAGTTCACATTCATTGCACCGCTAGTTTATTGTCTACAATAGGGTTACCAATATTGCGTCGATTTTTACTAAATGTCTAGCGTATTCGAAAACTTGTCGAAGTAATGTGCAGTAATAAACTATACCTGTGTTGGAAAATGAAATAATACGATGTTGCCGAGTGTACAACATCCAATGTTAAGTATGCAGGTATTTTAATAGTGTTTGTAGTAATAATTCAAAGTAACTAATAATATTTGGCACTTGCGCAAAATCCAGCACCCCAACTACACAAAAAATAAACATCAGGACCGTTCTGAAATCCAACTCCGCCTATAGGAAAAACCTATTTCACTAAGGGATGAGGTAACGTACCTGGGCATAACTTTCAGCAGAACTTTCAGCTGGAAAAATGACCTAGACTCCACCTTAGCCAGAGTTAGAGAGTTAACCTAATTTCAAGTCTCCGAGGACACTAGGAGGCTATGACTCCAAAACACTTCATCATACCTACAAAACATATTTAAGGCCAATTATTGACTACAGGGCAATTCTGTACTCTTCAGCCACAAACAATGAAATTCATAGGCTAACAACTTGTGAGCGCGCGATTCTTAGGAAAACTCCACTATAAGTTGCCAAGCGCCAATCTATATGAACACTGCGCGGCCACTCCTATCAGTGACAGATTGAAAATACTTCAATCTAAATATCCACTTACACGCTCAAAAGAAAACAACCCAATAGCCTACAATACTCTGAGGTCCACTCGGAAAGTCCAAAAGTGGCGTCGTAAACCGCCAAGAAGACCTTTTCCCCACCCACCAGCCAGAATTATTCAGTCAATGCCAAAGCCTTCCGAAGACCTCCAGGAAATCCTCGAGGCAATAGCATTATACTTCCATTAAGGGGCATTAACTTGAAAAAAATTTGAAAAGACAAAAAAACATAAAAACTTTTGAAAAAAGAAAACAAAATATGAAAGCAAGAACAAAACAAGAATATCAATATCTCCTGCTGCACAATAGGACCCTTAAGGCAACAGAATATCGCTTGCAGTCCGGTGCAAGCTAGATAACATCTAAGGTCAACAGGCAATTACTTGCGCTACCAAGCAAGTATTACTAAAAGATACATAAGATCAATCTAGGAAGTCAGGTAACCTCATGTAACCAAATTTCCTAATCTGTTGACCAAGCTATGGGCAAGATTTTTCTGCAGGTTTACCTTGGCTGTAAAGCAAATGCTATAGCGTAATTTTCCTGCAACCTATCAGCTTACCTACACTATCTATAATCTACGAACCCACCGTTCCAGGCTGAATAGGCGGACAAATCCTAAAGCTTCATTTAATAAATTCACCAACCTCCTAATGTACACAATCCCCACAGGGAGTGAAGTTTTAGTTAGGGTAAAAATTCCATACTGTTGGATACACGGGCAGGGCACCCTTCGCATTTTCAAGGTTTCTCCACTTCCTACGTAAAACAAAAAAAAAACGTGTATTAGAGAAACGTATAATATATTTTACTCAATTGCAATCTTAATGCCCTTTCAGATATTTCCATGAGAGTGTGTACAATAATCCATTATTAAATGGTAATAAAATTATCATTTGCAATAGTTTTTGTAATACAATCTTTCCAATCTTTTTTAATGAGTTTGATAAAATAGTGTAAAATAGATAAATAGAGAAAAAAATAGACAAATCATAAAATAGTAATTATAGATAATAATTAATTTTCGTTAAAATTTTACGAGCAACAATAATTAACGAATATAAGAGTTTATAAATTGCGATAAACAAAAAAAGAGATATCAGCATTACATCAAAAGAAGTTTTAAATGAAAGATATAGCAAAACGTAGGATTCCAGTATATGAAAGATGGGGTGACGATCACATCCACGAATTTTTGTAAATAAAGGTTTTTGTTAAAGTTTTATATTACTGTAGATTTGTATGTTCTTTGCCATAAAACTTATAGCAAAATTATTTAAGTATTTTAAAAATTTTCGATATAAAAATGAAGCTTTTTTACCACTTAAAAACTGGAAATACAAAAAATTCCTTCAATGACAATGATGTTAAAAAATTACGGGTCTATTTTATTAGAGGAAAAAATCTAGAAAACCCTAGTAATAAGTATCAGTTCTTAAATTCTTAAAAATATCTATCTTCCATCTTTTATTTAGTCATTATCCGTCATTAATGCTTAAATCAAATATTATTTTATTTACCACTACTTAAAATCAAACATACAATTTAAATATACAGTGCTCTATTATTTAATTAACAAAAAAAAAACTCTACTGGCATAAAAAATGTTCATCATTTAATGAAAAAAAAAAGAAAAAGAACTGAAGGCTTTACTCCGTAATTCCATTCTCCTGACTTTCTTCATACCCTTTACATTCCGCACACTCCATAGCTGGGTAATTACATGTACTTTAAAAATAATTACAATTACTAAGTTCATGCCTTAAAAAAAGGAAATCATATTTTAAATGTTTATATTTAAGCACAATCCATAAAAAGTAGAGTAATTTATAAGAATGAGAAAAGGCAACTTAATATAATAATAATAAAACATGTGAGCTTTAACTTTGTTTCTGAAAGAGTTACTTCAATACTAAAGTATTTACTTTTATGTTTTAATTCACAATATGTTTATATTATATTATTGCTTTTCATTATAACCAGTTTTTTAACATTTGTCTGAGAGCGTTGACTATTGTGGCAAATGAGAATAATCGCTCTACTGACCGAAAAGAGAGAAAAGAGTGCAGTGTTACATTAAAAAAATACTATTTTCACCAATGGATAACTGTCTAGCATGGTAATATATTTTCTTAAATCATTTAAATACTGTAATACTTCCAACGGTACCCTACTTTTGTTTTCGAAACAAGATGTTGCATCTTCATTGATATTGAAAAATCCTCTTTTGGAATGTCTGTCTTTCGTCAATTCTGTAGGAAATGGAACTGTTTCTAAATCTTGAAAATGCAATAGTTTACATTCTGCTATTAAAAGCTGCTTTAAATCTTCTTTACTTAATCCACATTTTTTCTCTACTATTGGAAACTAACGTAGCTTAAATTGTGGATGAGCACCCAAAAGGCATGGCGATCTTGTAACGTCAGTAGTTTTTCAAATCTTTTCTCCATACCTTCAATTGCACTGTTCAATAGTGTATTTCCACAACATTTGAATGTCTTAGCCTTTAATTTATTGAATTTATTTTTAAGTGAAATTATAGTAGACAAAAGAGAGCCATAAAGTATATTGGTCTCAGTTTAAAGAAAATCTAGTGTTTCTGCTATGGGCTTAGTAATTTCACGGCATTCTTAGAGGTAAATAATTTCATTTTCGGTAAACGATTGCAGCTCTAATTTTGGAAAAAGGTAACTTTTTCTATTCGGAAATTATTTGATTTATACTTCATATAATGAGTTTCACCTAGTTACGGTTGGTGAACAAAGTGTATGTCCCAAGTGTGATTGAATTCTTTCCGCAGTCTTCAGCCGATTTACTTTTTTCATAATTCTTTACACTTTGCTATACTATACATATGTCTATTACGAAGAATAGCGTTTCTTTCAATAACCTTATTTATATCTGTAGGTACTATTAAATTAATTGAATTACTGGCACCACATTCATGTTGTGGCAATATTATATGAGAATTATTGTCACTTACGTTGGTTTCCAATGGATCTTGTTCAAGTACCCCTTATAGTTGTAATTCTGGATCAGGGATTTCAATAAACTCTATATCTTCTGGATCCTCCTCAAAATTCGATGCCCCTTAATTTTCTTCTTGAATTTCTTTAATGCTGAAGATTTCAAAAGGTTTTATAAAATTTGTTGCATTATTTCTTACAGTAACAACATTTTCTTCGGGATTAATAAAATATTTGTCGTACAAAGTTTTCAACTTATGTGGTGCAATATTTTTATCATCGTGTGTGCCTTTAAAAAGTTTAGAAGATAAAGCTTACTGATGTGCTAGAATAATCTGGATCGATCCAGTGAAATGTCACGCCTAAAAAGCTTCTTTATTTTTTTGACCAAATGTCTCTGGTAGTACACACAAATTTTTGATGCGAAATTATTTTTTTGGTACCATTTATATGTTCAACATTTAGGTCGTCCAACCTTTTTACAGCGGTTTTTCTTGTCATGACTCATACATTTGATCGTTGGAACAAATTTATAAAGTTTCTATGAAATAGGACTAATTGTATTAATTATGAAGTTTAGGATTCTACTATGAAACTATTTTTGACTGGTAAATTTTGATCATCTCGAGCATTCTCCTAATTTTGTAGATTTGGATTGTTTAGTACTGTTGGAAATTTTTCCTTCGTTCGACAAGTGTTCATGTTTTTCCTTTAGGTAGGTTTTATATTCAGACGTATGTTTTCGTTTTAGATGTTTTAAAAATTTTTCGTTGCACCTTTGGAACCCTTTATCGTTTTAGCTGCTTGCTGGTAAACAAATTTGCCACTGAGCTTCAATAATATATTAATCGTTGCTGGTAATAATTTTAATTTGATCATTTAAATAATATAATTACAAATTACAATGCCTACATAGATTTTGCTGCAATTACAATTCCAAATTACTTTAAGAAAAAAAGTGCCTTACAAAACTGGTTACAAATTACTTAAAACAGACAGGGGAGGTTAACAATTTTAGCAATGCTTGCTATTGTAAAAGATTCACTTGGACAGCTACCATATAATTATAAAACGAAAATCCATTAAGTTTCTGTTTTAGCTAATGTTCTTATAATTTTTACATAAATTGTTTGAGCGAAAATATTCTTTAATAAAAAGAATATTTTCTAAAAAGGTTGTCAACTACTGTCAACTACAATGATGTACAATACATTGGTCCTGATGAAAGCACAATTTTTGTGGTACAGTTCCTTGATAATTGTACTATAGTTTAAGTTAGTGCAGTATGTGAAATATGAAACCATTAGTATATAAGTAACCCTTGCTTAGAGACGGACCGTTTGTGTTTACCGCTCATGTTCGTAGCACAAAATTTTTGCGTTTGTTAATATTTTAATTAATATATTTTTTAAATTGGTTTTACAGTTTATTGGTGTTTACTGACTCTATATAAGGAAAAATCTTCTAGGAAACATATTAGTTTAGGTGAAAAAAGTATAATTAAAAATGTGTACAATGGTCTACGAGCGCGAGATATCAATCTAGGTCCGAGTGAGGCAGTGTCTTTGTGTATTTTTAAACTAAAGTTTCCGAAAGAACAGTATATAACATTTTTAAAACAAGTTAAAACACGTCCCCGAGTCGGGAAAACCAATATCTAGTAAGTAAAACTGGTGAATCCAGAGGAAGAAAACAAATTATATTGGATGATGTTTTGCGACGCATTATTCGGAGACATGTACATTCTTTTTTCTTTGAATCCTATGAATCCTATTCCTACCCTCCAAAAAATTAAGCTTCCTACTCCCCAAAAAATTTAAAATGTTCTAGACAGCAACGACAGTGTTCCAAAAATTTCTTTAAGAATTTTAAAAATGGGAATATGGGAACACGGGAATATGGAAACACGGGAATATGGGAACACGGGAATATGGGATCACGGGAATATGGGAACACGGGTATATGGATATATGGGATCACGGGAAATGGGAACACGGGAATTTGGGAACACGGGAATATGGGAACACGGGAATATGGGATCACGGGAATATGGGAACACGGGAATATGGGAACACGAAAATATGGGAATTTGGGAACACGGGAATATGGGAACACGGTAATATGGGAACACGGGAATATGGGAACACGGGAATATGAGAACACGGGAATATGGGAACACGGGAATATGGGAACAC
>WYDF02001306.1:0-14112 GCA_009867245.2 Adranes taylori
TGACCCCAATTCTCCTACTCTACGTAAAAGTTTCCTTCTGCAACACGATTTTAAAACAGGTCTGCTGTTGTTTAATAGTTCTTTATTTTCCCTTAGATTACATGTTTCAAATGTTTAAAAAGTGTAACACTATACACTAAGAAGTGAAGACATTTAATTTCTTTATTGGCGTTACAATATTGATACCAAGAATATGGATAACTGAGGAAATGTAAAGTGAGTAAAGTGAGTGGAAGAGGTCCATAATTGTGATGATGTATAAAAAGGATGATGGAAGAAGCATTTCGTTGTTAAACGTTGGTTTCCTGTCCTCTGTGTTCATTTGAATAAAAGCCTCACGTCAATACCCCTTACAGACGTGACAATAATATTAAAGATAATAGCAGAAGGACCCAAACCCTATACAGTATCGATTATTGGGGAATAGGAGTGTGGGTTTAGAGAAGATTTCATACTCCAAATGATAGTGCTAGAACCAAATACAGTGTTTCTGTGCATCAATTATATGTGAATTTTCGGCCAGTATATGAGTATAAACCGAGAGCAACTCTTGCCTGCAATGGTAAAAGTGGGAATATCACTTGTCGTCAATAAGATCATACGTATGGAAACTCCTTCTTTAATACTGCTTTGCAAACAGCCAAGAGAAAACTACCGGTAAGTTCAAATGAGAGCACTTTTACAATAACGACACAAAAACCTCTAATTTTCGGACAATATTGCAATATTGGGGAGGATTTATACATATCTCACAGCAAATCTGAAAGAGTTGAAGGAAGAAGTAACAAATTATGGACATGTATGTATTCAGGAAAAAACTATATTTATGACTAACAGCATGAACTGAACCATGTCAGCACATCAAGTATTTTCGATGCATTATCAAGTGATAACTATATCCAGTTTAAATACTTAAGGGGAGTAGTAGTGGAAGATAATGATGTGTCCAAGAAATGATTGCACAAGGCAGCGAGCGAGAGGTACTATTAAATCGTCCAACAATTCGTCATGTTTTGTTAACATGGATTATGACAAAGTCTGAGTATATGGTAAAAGAAAATATTGAGACAAAATACGAAGCGATGATGGAGGATAAAAACCAATGCAAAGTTAGAGATTCAGAATAATGCTACTACGATAATCACATATTAAAATGAAAAGATATGATGGCTCGGACATGTACAGAGGATGAGTGAGCAGCGTAGTCAGAAGAGGATAATGTACACCTTAGGTGGATGGCAATATGCAGGCTGACCTGAGAAGACTAGGAATAAGTAATTGAAAGAGATTTGCAGAATACAGAAAGGGATATGGGACGCTGGTGGTAGATGAGTGTTAAGTTCTCCCGAAAGCAATAATGCTAAGGAAGTATGAAGTAAGTTAAACTCTCTTCTAGGTTGATTGTCTCGTCTCACTCTTCCAGATTGGAATTTTACAGCTTTTTATGTTCCATATATAATATGATAAAGAATGTAACAATAATGAAAATGTTGGGTTTTGATGGGGTTTAATGGTGTATGGAACTCTGAGCTCAAAAGATTGACCCATATTGTATTATAGCGATGCCAAAATATATTATAGTTATCCCGCAAAGAAGGATCAGCATACCTGTTATCAATAGCTTCTCACGCACAGTCCAGGACAGGTAACGCAGGATGTCAGTTTTAGTGCATAAATTTAGACCACTACGTTCTTCTATTGATGTGTTCATTCGACGACTCAACCTATCCATTTTTTGCCACTGAGCAGAATTTTAATTCTTGATTTGCAATGCGCTTATTGACAACATCTGAATTTATGTATATGAGAATATTTCTTTACTACGGGTTCTCAATCTTTGTTCATGTCCACCTTTTGATGATCAGCGAAATTATGTGGCCCTATGTTTGGAATGCACCTTATAAAATTCGAATGTTCTTCAGGCTTCACAAAATTTTGAGGAGGTATCCAGAATTATTTTGATCTTTGGGGTACCGCATCCCTCAGGTTTGGAATTTCTGAGTTATAAAAAGGACATGAGTTATACAACCCTGAACGACATGACTGAGGTTAGAAATTTTAAAAATCTTTGTGTAATTGTTTTCCGCATCCAAGAATTTTCTGTTCGAAAGAATAAATACATTTGTATAAAGTTTTCTGCAAAGAAACATTTCTCGTGTGGAAAACAATTGCATAAAGATTTTTGGATAACACAACCATTTCCAACCTCATCCTTGTGACTAATATAAGCCATGTAAGTGATAGGCACAGGAAAATTCATTTTGACGAAAACAATTAGATAGAGATTTTTATATATCTCAGGAATTCCTAACATGAACCTAAGCCAGCTTAGAAAACCTGAAATCATTACCTTAAATAATTTTGTGTCTTTCCTGAAAATAACTTTACTTGCAAGAAGTATTCGTTTTAACTGGGGTTCGCAATCTTTTTTTTGTTCATGTCCGCCATTTGAAGATCCGATAAATCATGTTGCCCTTAATTTGGAATGCACCTTACAAAGTTCAAATGCTCCTAAGATTTGGAAAAAATTTCGATGGTTCTCCAAAATTATTTGGTTCTTTGGTACAGAATTGTATTGGCACAAAATTATTTTATACCGCATGCCTCAGGTTGTGACTTCCTGCGTTATACAAAAATTCTACATTATAGAAACCTGTTCAAAAATCTGTATATAATTGTATTCTACAACCAAGAGTTTTCTTTTCGCAAAGCTTAATGGCTTTTGTATCAAGTTTCCTGCAAAGAAAAATTTCTCTTGTGGAAAACAAATGCATAAAATTAACTCAAGAATTTCCAACCTGAGCCATGTGGCTAATGTGAGCCATGTGAGTCATGTGGCGCAAAGGAAAATTTATTTTGAGGAATTTATTTTATATAACGTAGGAATTCCTACTCTCAATCTAAGTCAGCTTACAAAACCTGAAATTTTATTTTAAATAATGTTGTATCTTTTCTGAAACTAACATAATTTGTAAGAGGTACACGTTTTAGCAATAGTTATCAATCTTCTTTGTTCATGTACACCCTTTGAAGTGCCGTGCATTTGGTATGCACCTAAAAAGGCCTAATAAGATTCAAATTATTAGGCCTTTTGCAAATGAACCAAGTTTGCAAAAGTGTTCAGTGGATTTCCTAAATTATTTTGACCTCCAAGGATCGCAGGGTTCAGGTTTGGAATTCCTGGTATATACAAAAGTACTGAGTTACACAAACCTGAGCCACATGGCTCAGGTTAATAATTTCAAAAATCTTCATGTAATTGTTTTCCGCAATTAAAAATTTTCTTTTCGTAAAGTACAAAGTTTACTGCGAAGCAAAATTTATTTTGTATAAAAGAATTGGATAAAAACTTTTATATAACTCAAGAATGTCCAACCTGAGCCATGTGGCTAATATGAGTCATGTGAGTCATTAACGCAAAGTAAATTTGTTTTTGTGGAAAAGAATTTCATAAAGACTTCTATATAATTCAGGAATTCCTACCTGAACCTAAGTCAGCTAACAAAACCTGAAATTAGTAGCTTAACAAATTTTGTATTTCTCATGAAAGTAACATAATTTGCAAGAGATATACGTTTTAACGGGGGTTTCCAATTTGTTTGAAGATCCAGAATGTCAAAAGGAATGTCAACCTTTTGAAGATCCGCTAAATTATGTGGTCCTACTTTTGGAATGCACCTAGAGAGACCTAATTAGATTAAAATGCACCTGAGGTCTGAAAAAGTTTTTAGTTGCTTTCCAAAATTATTGTAACCTCTAGGGAGGCATATGGCTTGGGTTGTGAATTATACAAAAGTACTGAGTTATAGCGACCTGAGAATTTTGGCTCAGGTTGGAAATTCCAAAAGTCTTTATGCAATTGTTTTCGGCAAAGGAAAATTGCCTTTGCGGAAATCATAAAGATTTTGGTATAAAGTTTTCGGGAATGCAATTTTTTTGCGGAAAACAGTTGCATGAAAACTTTCGTATAACTCAAGAATTCTCAACCTGCGCCATGTGGTTAATGTGAGCCATGTGAGTAATGTGGTACAAAAGAAAATTTCTTTTGTTAAAGTAATTCCATAAAAACTTTAGTATACCGCAGGAATTACCAACCTGAACCTAAAATTTTTAACTACAGTAACTTTGTTTCTTTCCTGAAAATAGCATAATTTACAAGAAGTATATGTTTTAAGAGGGGCTTCCAATCTTTTTTTGTTCATCACCAGCTTTTCTAGATCTGTTAAATCATGTGCCTAATATGATTCAAATGCACCTCAGGTATGAAAAGTTTTCAGTGGATCTGCAAAATAATCTTGATCTCTAGGGGATAGTATGTTTTAGGTTGGAAATTCCTGAGTTATACAAATATCTGAGCTTCTTGACTCCGGTTACTGAGCCTCTTGGCTCTGGTTGGTAATTTCAAAAGTCTTTATGCAATTCTTTTCCTAAAAGGAAAATTTCGTTTCCTAAACTCATATAGACTTTTGTATAAAGTTTTCTACAAATTTTTTCGAACTACACATGGCTCGGGTTGGGACATTTGTACAACATTTTCTACAAAGGAAAATTTGTTTTGCTCAAAACAATTGCATAAAAATTTTTGTATAACTCAGGAAGTCCCAACCTGAGCTACGTGGGCAATATGAGTCATGTGGCGCAGACGAGACTTTTTTAAAACTTGGGAATTCATAACCTGATCCATGTGCCCCCCTAGATGTCAAAATAATTTTAAAGAGCCTTTGAAAATTCTTTCAAAGCCGAGTATCATTCGAACCTTATTAGGTCTTATTTAGGTTCATTTAGGAGAAATGTCAGGTTTTGTTAATTCAGACTTGATAACCTGGGAACAAAATGCTTTTGATGCAATTTTTTTCATGTATTTTGGGGCTGATAAAAAATGCGCATTTAAAACAATTGACTTTAAAATATAAAATGTTTTTGCACCGTCCCCACATTATCTGTAGGCGTGTGGGGGTCACGTCTGAAAAATTAATTTACGATATAAAGTTATCAAGTTTTGATAACTTCGATCCTGGATAACTGGATATAGATTTAATTTGAATTTTATCTACTTTTAGACCCTAACATAACTATAGTAAACTTAAAATTTATTGAAAAATTTTTCTCTGTATTTTCAGGTGAAAGGAAAGCACATATGACAGTTGAGGTAAGTGTATTTTTCATTTACGCTAACGAATCTGTATATTTGTTATGACTAGAATTTTCTACTCGAGTTGTATTCCTTAAAAATTTACTACTAACTACATCAATTGCTTGTATATTTCTCAAGACAATTTTTATGAAATACAAAGCTTTTATGCATCTTAGAGTAAGGGTCCCTATGGATTATATCCGCCAGTTCTATTATTATATAGAATAAAATAATTTTGAATACTTAGATTTTTAAACTATTTATAAGTAATAGTAGGGTATAGCCACGGGATGAAATTACAATTTGCGTCTAGAGTTGGGGCTATTGGCAAGATGGTTGCTCATTTTTGCTTAATTTCAGACTATGCAAGAGGGGGTCTCCATCTTAACATGATTCGTTATTTATCTTAATTGATTCCACTTATTTGGACATAATTATTTTTTAAACTACCCTGTATACGCTTGGCACTGTTTAGTACGACCTGTAGACTATTGGGATTATTATTTTAAAACCGGCCCTGTACACTCATCATAGAAGAAAACAAAACTGAAAACGCGCTGTGTGTGTACCAACCTTTAATTACAAATCGATCACGTGTCGAGCAAGACGACGGGGATCGACATACTGCTCAGAGGGGATCCTGGTACAAGCGTTTTCCCTTGGATTTTGTTTTCGGACATAAAGTAGTTCGTCCCTTTGATCGGAAAAGTATTGATAAAACAATTGTTTAATTTTTGACCAAGAGCTAGCTGCTACCTATTAAACTTTGGACTCTCCTTTTAGCTTAGTAATGATGATTCTAAACACTCATTGATTCATAGCTGGTGGTATCTAGGAATGTAGCAATTACATTTTCGCAAGCCCCAATGAATAGAGGTAAAGTGGCTTGATTCCCATTAAATGAAGGTATAGCATTTGCGTGATTTGAATGATATGCACATCTAAATTGGTTCCGGCATTTGAATTAGTCATGATTAAATTATCTGAATTATTTGATGGATGCGATCATGTTGATGCAAATTTAATTGAATTATCTAATTTTAATTTAAGTGATTTAAATTTAATTTTCTTGCTAAACGTATCTAATAATTTACCTAGTGAATCGTCGCTCTGTTCACCAAGTTTTGATTCAAATTCAAGTTCACTGTCTGATTCGGTGCCATAAATAATTATATACAGATTTGAACATGATTTTGAAAGGATGATAAAAATTATATAAAATGTGTCTTACATTAATCCAATTAGTTTTATTCTCTTACTGTTATGTGGATCAGCAATGTTGTCATCTCCACTCAGACTATGTTGTTCCAAAATTGTAATCCAATTTTATCCCACTATCCTCGTCGCCAGTTAAGTTTCCGGCTAAGAAACTTGGTTTTATAAAAACTTTATTTGTAACTTTGAAAATTTTTACAGCTTTATTCGAGATGACTTTTAATTTCGTTTGGTTTTATTTGATTTGAGTGACTTTAGTTGAATAGTAAATGAAAATAAAGAATAGTTTGGATTTTGTATTTTAATTTCTAATATAAACTTTAAAATAATTTTGTAGTTTGGAATAAAGCTGATTCCTGCTCCTCGTATGAAATAAAGTTTTTTATAAATTATTAAATCCAAAGCAATGTTAAAGCTCATAATTGAATCTAATTGAAATTAAAATGAATATTTAATTTAATATATTATAATAATATAATTTGGAATCATAAATAATGTTGATTTATGTTCCAATCGAAAATGAATTTGAATATCTAATAAATTATATACATGTTGAATCTAGCAATGCAAAACCAGAATTAAAATAATATTTTAACTAATTTATAATTGAAGACTCGAAATGCACCTGTATAACAATTGAAAGCTCAATATGCGTGTGAGATATTATAGTTGGATTAGTACTAACGGAAATACACTCCATTGCTTCAACGTGGTTATACATTCTAATAAGAAGCTTTACTTGAGTTATATTTGACTCTTTATAAATTCAGTTATTATTTTTTATTAGCTTATAATATACGAGGTGAGTGTAACTCGCGTGATAATTTTCACATTTAAATTGTGTCGGAAAGAACGAAATTAATTTTATAAAAGCCGGATACTGTTGTGTAAATCTTTTTGCTTCTAAAACTTATTATGGTTGAATAAAACCCGTAAAACGTGCGGTTGTTCTAAACCACAATATAGGGATGTATAGTGAAAATGGTGTCCTGTAAACAAGCGTTAAATTAGATCTATTCACAAATACGTCAGTGAGATGAACGGACAGCATCAAAGCATACCTAGACTTTAATGTCCTTAAAGGGATATAGGTCATTCTCCTATCTCTTATACATATTGATATTTATACTCATATACAGATAGAGATAACTATACAGATATAATTATAATTTGTGGATAAACCTAGATAATATACAGGGTTAACGAATATAGATTATTTTGGTCTGCACTTATTATAGAATCATAGTGGGTAATATGTATAGCTAAGTTGGAACTACTTTTCACTGTATGGATATTCTTTTATTCTTAACGTGAAAGTGCGACTAGTCAGAGTGTCGTATATATACGACCGATATACCGATCTACATTAACAGGTATAGTGATAGAGATAAGTACACAGATATAATTATAATTAGTATATGGATAAACCTAGATAATATACAGGCTTAACAAATATATTATTTTAAATGAAAATTTATTTCCAATGTGAAGAAGCTTAACTTCCATTCGAGTTTTCAAATTGTCAGTAAATAGATGTCACTCTATTATTTTGCATTTGGTAGTCAAAGGCTTCCATTTAAATCTGAGTACTTTTACGAAAAGAAAACAAGAACTCCCCTTTCACGAGAAAAACAGTTTTCGAAATAACTTTACCTATTTTTGTTTGTGGAAGAGATTCCTATACTTCAATCTGGAGCTTAAAAGTCAGTCAGTTTGACTTCAGTTTTCAAATCTCGAGCAAGGTCTTTAAGATCTTCAAGAGTAAGTACATGTGGTTTCGAAACATGAAATAATACAGGGTTGGGTTATAAATTTGCTGATCTTATTATTATAATAAAGAACTCAAACACATCAATGACGTACGCCATAACGTGGTGAAATAATTCGGTTTTTTGTACCCCTGATTTGTATTGCGCTTTAAATTTACTAACAATGTATAGCTTCTAGTTATAATGCAAAAATTGTTAGGATGACTCCATACTATATTCCATTAGCAAAATATCAAGTAAAAGTACCGAACTGAAGGTAGTTTGATTTATAATATTATTTTGAATGATTAATATTTAACGACGACATTGTAAGTTGATCCAGCCAGTTAACATGACGAAGATATGAAAGTAGTGTGATATAAATTGCTCTCAATACGATGTATCTTTGTGACGATTTATGCTGAATTTGTAGGATTTATGCGCAACAGTTGTCGGTGATGCTCTTCACGAGTTAGTTTGTAGAGCCATCCCTTGCCTGGTGTAAGGGGCAATGGTATATTGTCTGGAACTGTAAATGGTAGAAGTGAACCGGAGGGTGTTGTGAACTGTTCTTGCTGCATCAGTGGAGCGGATTGAATGGGTACGTTATCAGCATATGTGGTGTGCGAGGACAGCGTTGCTTGATAGGCCTCTCGGATGTCGGTTGATCTGATTGACCAACCGTTTGGCGTCCCTCTTTCTTTGACGTTGTCCTCCTAGTTATTGCATTGAAGAAATAATTTGTCAAAAAAGGGTTATGACATCTTGATATGAGGGAAGAATTGAAGATTACATGATGTTAAGAGAATGAAAATTTCAGCAGAAAATAATTAGTAGAGTATCTATGTATAATTGACCTGATGCTCTTAGAATTATTATCGATTTGAGTTTAATTTTAATTCAACTTCAAATAAAATAAGCGATTTGTTTCGGTTTGATTATTTAATTGTAAATTATGCTAGTTGGAACGTGTGAGGTTCTCACTCCAAGAAAACTAGTACAAGACTCAAAATGCGGGAGTTCTGACGTGAAATTAACTGAGAAGAAATTGCCCTCGTGGTCGGCTGACCAAGGACTTTTCATAGTAGCCCAAGTCTCGTGGGCGTGGCTGAAAAGGAACATATGTTAGAAAATTGTAGGAAGGCTTGTAACTCTGACAAATAGAAAAAAATTCTTTGTTCCCTTGAGATTCTTGAGGATCCAAATCGCTTTATTTTGTTGACAAAAGTATAAGTGGTGGACGCATGAATGGTGGTGGTGCGAGAAAAATCTTAGTGGCATCGCATTGAAACACCTTCTGCTAAAACTCGAAGAAGTAACAATTCAATGGGATTGGTCGACCATGCAAAGGGATGAGAATGGTGAAATAATTGTTAAAACTTTTCATTTGAAACCAATAATAATAATAAATTCTTTCGCAAAAGTTTGAAATGCGGAAATATCCTGTATCTGTGTAATAGGTACACAAACATAATAATGGCAAACGTTCGGACATGTCGTACTTATCTCGCATAGCGAGCGGCGATAGATCATATACGGCGATGCGCTTTCTTCTTTCTCGTGCGCTTAAAGCCGGCATGTTTGCATAATATATTTTATGCGAGTCGCCATATATTGATAATTTTACGTCATTTATTTCTTAAAGTTAATGAGATGAAATTTTATTTATTAATTTCTATTTACATTATTTATTAATTAACCATTATTAAATTGATTTGTTAAATTATATTTGAAGGATTGAATTAAATTTGCGTAGTCAATTTATATTATATTGGGATTACTTACTCAGTTAAATAATTTTTAATTGAATTAATTACCATGGGGTATGTTAATCTTATACAGGCTGTGCAGTAATTTTTTTGGTTTACTTCAGATTATTGGAACAGCAAATTTTATGCATCAAGAATAAACTAGTCGCACATTGTCATCCTCAGGTGGCAAGATCATTGTAGACTTTTTAATCTATTTACTGATTTTGTGGTAGAAAAATGTCTTTTTAGGATAAATTTGGATATTTTGTAACATTTTGTTTCACTTCTACGACAGATTGCACATTGCAATCAGGAATTATGGGTATAGCTTTAGATCCTAGATTATCAAAGATTCTGACGTCTTATAATTTTTTTTTCAAAGATATTTTTGTTAATTCAAGAGAAACCATTGGGAAAGTTGGAGCTAGCAATATATGAAACAGGAACGAAAAGTTGTTATAATGCCTGATCTTGATGTCTGATGGACTATGCTATCTTTTTCTATGACATATTGCTCAAGTAATTAGAGAAATTTGTTTTCACTATTTGGGCTGATTTTTCTAAATACGCTCCCATAATTAAGGTCTCACAGGTGTTAAGATCGTTAAGTGACTGTAATTAACCTTGGGTAACAAGGGTTAGAAATATACACTCTAGTGGTGTACTAAGTGTAAAAGGAGACCAATACAGATCATTTAACATTTTGGCTAACGCGGGTGTTAAAATAGTTAAGTGACTGTAATTAACCTTGGCTTACAACGGTTAGGAACATACATTCTATTGGTATAGGAAATATGTATCGCTTGTTGTCGCTCTGCTTACATCTCGGCCTGTCTGGTTGTCGGGTGCTGGCTGATGTTGCTGCTACTGCTTCGAGTTTATGAAATGAAGTAAAATATTCTATGATTTTTGTTTTATTTACGTAGGAAGTGGAGAAACCTTCAAAAGGCGAAGAATGCCCGTGCATCCAACAGTGTTGGATTTCTATCCTAACTAAAACTCCACTCCCTGTTGGGATTGTATATCATTTGGGGAGTTTGGTGAGTTTGTTTAAAGGAGGCTTTAGGATTTATCATCCTCTTCAGCCTGGAACTGGTAATGAGTGGAATGCTTTTAGAAATTATGGTAAGCTGATAGCTTGCAGATAAGATATACGCCTACAAAACTGCGAAACCTTGCAAAACCCTGCAAAACCTTGGCCATAGCATTGTCAGCTGATGTGGTATTTTGGTTTAATGGGGCTAGCTGATTTGCTGGTGGTCTTGTACATTTATTGTACTTGCTTGGCATGCGAGTGGGTTTTAGTTGACCTGAAATAGAAAATAAGGATATGGTGGGAGGTAATGTTTGTTTTACGTCTTTTTCATTTTTTCAATTTTTTTAAATTTTATGTATATTATTTTTTATTTTTTTTGCCTTTTTGCTTTTTTTTTTATAATAATATAGGCTTAGGAATCATCTTAGGGACAGTGGGATTGATTCAAGGATATCTTGGAGATCCTCAGGAGGTTTCTGTATGGTTTGGATAATTCGAGCTGGCGGGTGTGGGAAGTCTGCTAAGGTGATGACTGCTAAGGTGATGGCTTTCCGATCAGAACGAAGATTTTGGTAGGCAATTAGGTTGTTTTCTGCATCACGTCGAGTAGAATCTTTTAGACTGTAGAGATTTTAAACGATCTGTAATAGGCTCAGCAGAGCAGTGTTCATATAGTAGCGCACTCGGAAATTGGAAGTGTAACCTGTGAGTTTTTGAACTATTCTCTGTTCACTGGTAGTAAGTTTGTGTGCTTGCGCACTAGATAGTGCAGAATATAGAACAGCTCTATAGTCTATCAGTGGCCTAATATAGGTTTTGTAAGTGTGATGTAGAGTTTTTGTATGACAGCCTCTAAAACGTCCTATGAGTGTGGAGTTCAGGTTCACTCGTTTGTGTACCTGGAAAGGGTGTAGTTAAGGTCAGAATTCCCCTTAAAAGTTCTATTAAACCAGAGACCTAGATACCAGATTTCGTCCTTTAGCGAAATGAGTTCGTTCCAGAATCGGAGTTTTATGTGGGCGCGATTTTGATGTCTCTGTTTGACATGGTTGGGATGCCGATTGAAGATGACTTGAGTTTTATTCGGATTAGGGTTGATGTGCCATTTTTGCGCCCATTTTTAAAAATTGTCTAAAGATAAGAGCAAATGACGGTTTGCAATTGCCTGCAAAGCGTCAGATCCCTTTTAGGGAGCATGCCCAGTAAACTGTGTCATCAGCATTCAAAGCACTATGGGCATCTGGAGTGGTTGGGGGTTGGAAATCATAGCAGTACATGATGTACAAGATAGGAGCAAGGGCAGACCCTTGTGGTACGCCAGCTTGAAGTTGTATGGATCTTGAGAGAGTATCTTCAATTTTTATTAGGGTAGTACGCACGGACAGATTTGACTGGACCATCTTCAGTGTATTAGGATGAAGGATATGAAGCTCATGGAGTTTCCGAACTAGCCCAGCATGCCAAAGCGCAATGTCCATTGTTAAGTGCTCGTGTGATATCTGTTTGAAATTTTAGGAGACAATCCATACTAGAGCGTGATGGTCTAAAACCAAACTAGTTCTCTGGGAGAACTTTGTTCATCTCTAGACAGTTTCGAAGTCGAGCTGTGAAGATTCATTCAAAAGTTTTTCCTAAGACGTTAAGAAGTGTGATTGGTCGATATAACGAAACATATCTAGGGTCTTTGCGAGGTTTAGAAATCATGACCGTTTGGCCAGTTTTCCAATCTACTGGGAAGTGCCCCAATAAAAGACATTTATTGAATATCTCGGGTTAGGTTAGGAGCGACATTATCAAGGTTAGGAGCGATATGGTCTCAGCAGGAGTGTGTCTGAGGATGCGCCTGAACCAGGAGCGGTATTGTTGCCTTTGTTTAGTATTTTGGATACATAATCTTGGGTGATAGGATATATCATCCTGTTCAGGAAAATATATGTGTGGTGTATTTTTCGTCAAGAAAATTGAGCTCGAGAAGTACATTATTAGGTATTTTATATGTGTTTTCCAAATAGTCAGTGAAAAGTTCAGCTTTATCCGTGGAGTTTTTTAGAATTTGACCCTGATTATTTGTCAGGTGGGATTTTGGAACAGTCTTTTGATCCGTAAGTTGTTGGAATTTTTACCAAAATTGTTCACCATTGCGGTAATCGAGTTTTGATGTGGCTTCAACCTAACACTCTTCCTTATTAGTAATTATATTGAGCAAATACAAGAGCGTTGAGTCTGTTCCACTCAGATTTAATGGCAGGGTCACTCTGAGCAATGTACCGACGATAAATTCGCCTTCTCTCTCGTATCATGTTAATGATATCGGGAGGAAGGGGATGCCTATTCCGGGAAACGGTTTTCAGTGGAATACTCTCTGAAGCTGAATTCTGTATGATTTCAGATAAATTGGCAACAGTGGTGTCTATTTCTGAAGGGGTGCTCATAGGTAAGTTAAGCGGTGTATTTTGTAAAATATTATTTTGCAAGTGTTGCCAATTTCCATTTTCAATATCACTATACGTGATTTGTGATGGTGAGAGAATAGGCGCTGAATCTAAGCTAGTTTTGACCTGAAGTCAAAATAAAAAATTATAAAACAAAAAAAATAAACATGAAACACTAAGAAATTAAGTTTTAAATTGTGCAGAGATTTTAATATTTCTAAAATTATCATCAAATAAAAATCAATGAGTTGACATAAATCCAATTTTACTGATCATATACGCCTTGTCGAAGTCACACTACGTGCTAAAAATAAAGCACGTCATTATTGATATATTAAATTCTTGTGTCCTTTCGTTTATAGTATCCCAAATCGCTATAAACGACGTAACTATTGCTTGTATATGGATGGCCCTTTTATTACCAAACTTCGTTCATATATTTGCGACCGGGTACAGCCAAGGGCAGTAAAATACAAAAGTTGTTTTATGTTCAAATAGCGCTATATAAAACACCAGATAACAAGATGGGGAAGACGTAACTTTTCTATGTATATTTTAAAAATCTGGATGAAATAAATTATTAAAATGTGTTAATCTAGGTAATCCAAATTTTAACGAAGCAAATTATCCTCGTTATAATTTATTTTTTTATAATTGGTTGTGCATCTGATACTTATAAATTATGTAACTAATTTACTAAGGATAGATTTTGTGAAAAGTTCTTCTTCTTCTTATAGCACTACAGCCCAAATCGGGCCCTGGCTTCCTTTAACTTCTGCCTTCATGCCTGTCTGTC
>WYDF02001317.1:0-14112 GCA_009867245.2 Adranes taylori
TATATATATATGTATTTATAAATATATATATATATATCTGTATATGGTATAGTTCCTCACCTAGCTGTTAAAGAACTCTGTAAATGGACGACATGCAATGTTTAAAACAAATTTTCAAATGGCTTAAATTTCCGGGCGTGGTGTAGTGGTTAGGTCGCAGGCTTTGAATGACTACGAAAAGGGAGTACGGATGATAGTTACCCTAATACTTGAAATACGTATCTGCTCCAGCCTGACTTTTAAGCTATTTGTGATTACACATGTCATCAACAGGTATCTGAAATTGGACTAACTCATCTAATTGTAAAAATATTAAATATTTTCTCTGTTCATGTTTGAACATACTGCCGCATCGAGCAGAAGAATCGGATTGTTGTTGGTTGAATTAACTTCTTACTTGCTGGTTCGAATAATTGATGTTTCGCTTCTATCCGTCCTTCTTGGTTCGATTCTGCTGTTGAAGACATTATTCTTTCTACTCTATGCACCTTGCTGGTGCTGCTACCAAGCTGCCGAAGTTAACCACCCTGGATCCCCGACCATTAACTTTAACTTACTGCTTGAACGGCCCCTATCAACTTGGTAAGAAGCCTGTATATGATTCCCGTTGGTAGATTTCCTCCCGTATTGAAGTCTCTTTTGTTGACTTCCTGTCCTAGCTCCCACTGGTGTTTAATCTTGGGGTGTGCTCACGCTGGCGTGAACCTGTCCGAGCTTTGCAACGAAGCTGAGATAACTCGGCCATTATGTTCTTGTCAGACGGAAGTTTGTTTGAACAACGTTTTGAACCCTATCTCTACGGTCTGCCTCCACTCGTTGTCAACACAACTCTCCCATAGCGACATTCTGTGTTATTGCACATATTTCTTTACTACCTCTTCTTTCGTATTCGCTATCTTTATCACACTTTTTAGCGCTTCAAATATGGCTATTTCCTGTAAGCTTGTTTCGATACGTAGTTTTCCGCCTGTGATAGTTCTTAACCTGGCCGTTGCACTTTTCATCTCCCACATCTCCGTCCCAGTTTTTTATAGTTGTGCTAGCTGCGACCTTTTAGGTTGTCAGTTAACTTATTGAATTCTTCGAAAGATTTCTTCGCATCAATCAACCTTTTCTTAATTCTTGCTTCATATATCTTAATTTTTATTGTGTTAGCTACCTCCTCCATTTTTCACTAAAGTTTTCACTTCTGATATTAAACTTTATTAATTTTTATTCTATTACTTTAGTTGAACATGAAAAGAAATTCTGTTATTATCTTTTATCTCTTTTATAAACGCATGTTAATTATTTTATTTAAAAACGACATTTTATGCTTTTAGACGGCTTATTTTTAAATTAAAATCTCCTGTCCCCTTCGGAACTTGGAACTTATCGTTACAATTAATTTACTTTAATTAATTTTATTTATTCTAGTACCTTCGTATTCAGCTGCGCTTTACAGTTTTTTATTTAGTTTAACTTTTATTTCAATAAATTTATTTTGCAGCTTTCGTACCGTTTAGGCACATGAAAAATGTATTTGTTTAATTATATTTTTTTAATTTTAATTAATTTTCTTTAGAGCCTAGATCGTTTGGCACCTGAAAGATCTAATAGTTTAGTGTAATAATTTTTTTATTTAGATTAATTTATTTTAGAAGCATTTTTGCCGCTTTTGCACCTGAAAGATATATTTAAAAATAATTATTTTAGATTAATTTTTCGTTTTAATTAATTTATTTAGAAGGTTTCATACCGCTTTGGCATTTCTATTTATTATATTTTAATTAATTTATCTACTTAGAAGTTTCGTACCAATTAGGCAGCTCAAAACGTCTGTGTTTAATATTTGGACGAATTATTTTTTTACTATTTTTTTATTTTTTTAAGTAGTTAAAATTAATTACTTCTTATTTAATTTAATTAATTTTATGTTATTTTTTTAATAAACTTTTTATTTTAATTAATTTATTTAAAATCTTTCGCCCTTTTTGGCATTTAGAAAGTCCCATTTACTTTTAAAATTTATTTTTCATTTTAAATAATTCTATTTAGAAGCTTTCGTACCTTTTAGGCACTTTGAACTTTTGTACTTTAGAACTTTTAATTAACGAATTATTTATTATTAATTTTTTAGAGACGTTCGTACTCTCGATACTGGCCTGAATTATTAATTTATTTACTTCCGATTTAAACAAAATTTTAATTTAAATCCGAAAGTTATTTATTTATTAAATTTAATGTCTTTTATTAATTTTAATTTTGAATTTTTGTGTTTCACCACGATTTAAGATTTATGTGTAAAACCATTTGCTGTGCAAGTTTGCAAGGCTTGTACTACTTGGTTACTGTAACGTTTCCGTATCTATTGATACATGGAAACTTTGGTATAGAGAGTTAATCACTAGAGTTTACACCCAGACCGTAAGTGGCGATGATTTACCGGTGAGCACTCTAACTGATTAATCTCAAATTTATTAACAAATAATCAGTCTTTATATATTTATATACTAAATAATAAAATACACGTCATTTCTACATAAATAAGTGATATATGCATAGTATGCCTATGTTAGTGCACACGGTGTGTATTACTTATCTGGACGTGGTAAAACTTGTGGTGTTCTATGCTGATAGCCTAGGAACCTCTCCCTGTATTTTTCTATTTACGTCAAGCATATGCGTGAATATTCACATTAGTTGTCTATTGTTTTCAACTAAAAGTAATCTCATCGGTTATTTCACCATCCTTTAAGCGACCGTTATTGCATCATCTTCTAAGCGACCGTTGCACCGAATGCCCTCTCTCTTTCTCAGTATTTCTACTTCAAGAAAGCTTGTTTTCTTGCTTGTACTTCTGCGATATCGACTCTCTTGCCTCACTTGTTGCATTGGGGATCGTGACATATCTGGCGTAAGCGTACAAAATCATTTAAACTTAACAAAAGGGGGAAATTCGGAAGATATGGAAATATTCGTATTAAATTAATTAATTGTACTTTGGAATTATTTAATGGTACTCTAAATAAAATGCTTTATTCATTTGGATTTTTCGTTTGAGGCAGATAATAAACTACGTTAAAAAGGCTATTGCCCATCCAAAGATCGCTGCAACATTTTTTACAAAATTGTAGAGTCGAAATAAAAATAATTTGCACATCACTGCCATTGGGGAAGCGTTACATGGAAAGAAAAAAAAACTATATTCAAGACAAACATCGATTTATTTACATTCGTAATTGGTACAAAGTGTTCAGTCTATTAAAAGAATGTATTACAATTCACATTAACATAGCTACAAAAGATATAAAAAATATATATGTTAATATAAATGTATTAAATTGTTTGTTTAAATATATCAAATTATGTGAGATAATGAAATTAACTACAAAAGTGGAATAGTTCAAAAAGTATGAACAAACTAAGAGAAATTTAGTGGAAATATTTGTGCGTCAGCTAAAATAAAGTGTGCATATATAAATAGATTATGCGAAAAGACAATTTTCTTGGTTTACAATGAAATGAAATTTATCCAGAAACAATTATTTGTTTGGTTTTTAATTATTTACATTGTTTTGAAAATCTTTACAAAAACACTGAAAACTAAATTTGAATTATTATTATAAACAAAAATTATGTCAACCATTATTGCTCCAAAATTAATGAAAGATATAATTATGCGGGTTGCTTTTCTAAAATGTTACTGTCTGTCACCAATAATATACCAGATTTAAGAATACGTACCGAAAAAGTAAAGGGATGAATTAAATATAATCTGATGCAAGCAAGTTACCTTAGTTTACTAATAGTTTCAAACTGCATTAAAATTTTATTATATTCGAGAAGAACGAAGTAATCCTGAGAAGACGATGTTCAGCAGGATGCAACTGCTGAATTACAACGTTCTTCTCTAATATAACTGCATTTTAATTCAACTTGAATTTATTAAAATATAATTTATAGACTAAGCTAACCTGCTTGCATCAAATTATATTTAAGTCGATCCTTTATTTTTTCTTTGACGTGACAATATAAAACTTAAAACCTTTTAAGTGTTGTATGCAAGTGAGCAAAACTACGTGTTAAATGGCTGGTTGTGTTTTAGTGTGTAATTATTTTTCATTGTTAAATATAAATTATGCATGAAGTGGCTGTTAATAGTGCTACAAGAAATAAAAGGATGTGCGTAAAAAGGCTAGAAATATAAATGTTAAAAGAAATTCTAGCGGAGAATAAACCTCTTCAGAACTATTCCAGTCGTTCATTATCTTCAGAGATAAAAACATTTTAATTTAATAATTTAATTCTTAATAATTGTATTAATATGTTATACTAATTTTGTCATTTAGATATTTTAGCTTTACTTATAATTCTCATTTAAATCAGAACTATAAATTAATCCACAGACAAGAATAAATGATTCTACTTATACCTTTTCCGATACTATTTATAGACGGGTGGGTTAAATCAGTAAAGTTGAAATTATTTTTCGAGCCCAAACCCACTCCTCTGTACAAAAATACACGCGAGAATATGCTTAATTGTATATTAAATAATTGATTATTATTTAATATTTTAAATAAGATTGAATATCAATAATTATTAATTTTACATGTTCTAATTTTATCTACCGAAACATAAATAATGCGGCCAGTTCTAGTATTTTAATAATGAAGATCCAAAACAATTTTTTCATTCTGATTTTTTTCATGTATAACATATTCCGGCCAGATTTATAGGAATATTACTTAACGGTTTTATGTTTATTTAAATTTAATTATTAACAAAGGAATTTTTGTAATTTATTTTTTATGTCTACACGGAATAGTATTTGAATAAAGTCATGACAACCTATTATCATTCTGCATTATTTTTGATATGAATTTATAAATTTTATCAAATCTTAAATTCGTATTCATTTGTAAATTTATAATGTTATTTAATAGCGTATTATATTTTATAGCACCTAGATCATATATTTTAAATTGTGCAGTTTTTATGATAATTTAAAAATTATAAATTTACAAAAATAAATTTGTAAATCATTTATAATGAAAACAATTTATAAATAAATTTATAAATGTAGAAATTTATAAACTGCAAAAACTCTTTATCAATTTATAAATTACGTACAAAATGGTGCACACATGAATATTTAAAGTTTTTAATTTGATATAAAATATTTCATATAATTTATAAATAAATTTATTTATTTAAAATATTTTAATATTATTTATAAATGTACAATATTAAAATTTTATAAATTTTTATATTTATAAATTTTTAAATTTCCCATTTGTATAAATTGATGAATTTATAAATTTATAAAAAATTAAATTACAAATTTATAAAATATATAAATTAATAAATTTATAAAAAATATATAATTTTAATATTATAAATTTATAAATAAAATAAAAATTTAATTGATAATAAAAATTTATAAATTATATAAAATATTTTATATCAAATTAATAAATTTATAACTTTATAATTTTTAATAAATTAAAAAATTTATTCATTTTATAAATTTATAATTTTTTAAATTAATATCGTACAGCTGGGGCACATATTAAAATATATGTCACAATTAAAGGCGTCACTATTAAATTTAATATAGCTCATCCGCAAAAAATATTCAAGAATATCTTAATGACAAAATCAAATGTATTTTAAACGATAACTCAGTACTTTATACAGTTATAAATATTGCTTAAAATAATTCAAACATTTCAAACGAACATTGTAGAACATGTTGAAGTGGAAAAAAAATAGTTTGTATATTTCAAATTTTTCTAGTAGAATTAGTATTAATAATTACATTATTGGCGATACTGTCCATTATATGATGCTTGATTTACTTGGTTCTGATTATCGTTCCTGTATTGTTGTGTAGTGGCTCCACGTGAAGCTGCATCCTAAAACAAAGTTGTTTCATTAATTTTATAATCATTTTCCTGATTGCTTTTTGTTTAAATGTTTTATTAAAAAAATGTACATCCTTATTTTGTTTTATCTTTATTGCGGCCGGTTTCACTTATATGTTAAGCATCATCAGGCTAAAAATTTTACAAAAGTATAGTATAATATTGTTGAGACCTTTATTTTGGATACACTAACAAAAGAATCGTCGCTGCATAGTGCACCGCTTATCGTTGGTGCATGGATTCTTTGTTTGCACACACACAACAAATAGCAATTTCGGAGAAGCCCAGTACTACTGCGTAATACTGGAACAGCGTTAAACGGGATGTTACTGTAGTACCATAATTTTTTTGAATTAAATATTTTAACGTAAACAATGTACTTAGGGATTCCACACTATCAAATGAACTACAAGATAATATAAATTACTGTTCCATGGACTTACAGCTGTACCAAATACAGACCTTTTAGAAACTTTTACGAATTTGTACTTGAAACAATAATTTGAAAAAATTATTGAATATTACCTGTTGTGCCCTGATTCCTGCATATATCAAATCTAATCCTTTTTGTATTTCTGCGCTAACTGGTGGCGGCGTAGGTAAATGATCGCCAGTTGGATGGAAACCCTTTTCATCGGCGATATATGTAACTGTAATGACTTGGCCTTCTGGTGAAGTGTATGTATATGAACCCTGCTGGACTTGAGCATTGAGCTCTTCACCTTTAACATCCGGATTAGGGCCTAAACTTTTTAAGTAACCTTCCTCTTGCGCAAGAATATTGTTACCAGTTTCCCACCTGTAAATGAAAATGTCTAATGATAGCATTTTATTACATAATGCTAGATCTTGATGCAGATATTTTATTTTATTTTTAAAATGAACGTTTAAATTACTAAAACAAATTGAAAATACAAGTGCGTACTCAACTTTTACTTTAAACAAACTAGTATGTGGAAAAAGCATCGTATTTACTTGTATTTGTTATTTAAAATGAAAGTTTAAATCGTCTACTACAAGGAATATTTATAAAGCAAATCGAAGTCTGCAAGTGCTGCGTACTCAACTTTCACTTTAAATAGAGTAGTATGTACAAAAACATAGTACGTACTTGTATTTAATATTTAAAAAGAAAATTTAAATCGTCTAGTACAAGGAATATGTATAAAACAAATTGAAGATTTCAAGTGCGTACTCAACATTTGCTCCAATTATAAGAGCATGTAGAAAAGCATATTACGTACTTGTTTTATATGTGTAACAGAACACTTACAATATTGTGCACTTTTACGATTTAGTTTTATGAGACAATAAATACATTGTTTCAGAGTCACTTTAATTGAAAGATTTTAATAATAAGATAAACGAAAATTTAGAATACTCTGAATAATTAGTTGCAAAAGGAGATAAAAGAGTATTAAGTGTTATATAGTATGTGGACGTCTTTAATCGCAGTGACGGGACTACAGACAACATTGTAATGCATTAGGCCAGTTTATCTGTGGTCGATCACCCGAGCCTATTATCTTATCTTAACTTGTTCCAAAACGTCATGATGAAGTCATGCTCTTATTTGAAAATTCAAGATGGCGGCCGGTCCAAAGATAAATAATACAGATGATACCTAATGCTAAACGACAATTGACGAAGGCGATGGTGCTTCAAAATAAACGGTAATACACGAAGCAAATGATGCTTGAAGCTAAACGAAAATAGGCGAACCCAATGAAACCCAAAACTAAACGACAATAGACGAAGCTAATTGTATCAAAACAAATTAAAATTGATAAACATCATTGTCGTTTATCACTGAGTTTCATCGTATTCGTTTATTGTCGTTTATCTTGAAGCATAATCGGCTTCGTGTATTGTCGCGTAAAAAAGCATCATCGACTTCATCTATTGTCGTTTAGATTGGCTATCATCGCTATTGTTTATCTTTGGACCGGTCACCATCTTGGATTTTCAAATGACTACATGACGTCACCATGACGAGTTAGAACAAGTTTAGATCAGGTTTAGGGGGCTGGGATGCCCGGCAGTAGGTACACTCGCCTACTACTTATGCTATGACGATTTCATTCCCTATATTTATAACGATTTCTTTATTACTTTAATCATACTCACAAAGCTTTGTAGCTACCATCGTTTCCTTGTTCTTTATCAAAACGAATTATAGGAATGTAAGTTGTTGTTTCACGCTGGTAATTTGACTGAGCGACCTAAAAATTAAAAATAACATACAAGAATAAAATAAGAAATTAATAAAAGTCTACACAATGTTTAATAAATTCATTGTAGAAAAAATGAACAATTCAAAAGCAAGAGAAATATGTTAAGTAGCTTTGAGGTTTTTCTCAATTTAAATCTATTCCTGATATGGTATAATAATATTTATATTTGCTGTTGATAAATATTTTACCAAACAACAGATATGACAGTATGGTTCGAAGTTAGGTGGTGCATAAAATACATTCTAAATATTTTTACCCACCCATTTAATAAACTTATTATATTTGATCAATTTATTTATGTATTGTACGGAGTTAATTTGTTTCATTTAATATACATTTTAATTCACAGTTATTGTATATTATTGTCGTATGTCTATTTCCAACCGATCGTTAAGGACTGTCAATTAATTAATAACTAATGGTCTATGATTATATTGTAGGAGGAACATACATACGTTTTAGAATCAATACTCTATATAAAATTACAATTTATATATTTTGCTTTCCCCTTTGCATTGTGAAATTTTAAGACGAAAGTTTTTTGGGCAAGGACGAGTGTATTCTAGACATGCTTAGTCATTAGTCAAGTTTTAAAGTACTTTGGTCATTGTAACTTGAATTGTGATTAAATTTAACTTTTTTAAATGTTGATTAGGAATTTTGATGTTTTTTTTTAATAAATCTAGCTCTTCTGACTACAAAAAATCACACATGATAATTGCACAAAGAAAATCTTACTTTTTGTGCTTGTTGTACTGGTTTTTGAGGTTTCTGATCTTGATCTTGTTGATATTGATTGTAGTCATTATACTGTTCGTTGCTCTGTTGTTGGTAGTTCCGATTGAATTGATTCTGCTGTGGTTGATAGTTTTGTTGTGCCCTCCGAAATTGTTGATGCTGGGCAATCGAGGTACAGAAGAGTGCAGCTAGTATTACCTGTGAAAGTATATTTTATACATACCCTTAATTAGATTTAAATTTTGAAAGTGAATACATGAGATATCAGGATTTGAGTGGAATAAAAATGTTAAAAAAGATTCCAGGGGAGAATGGCAAGAGTGAAATGGAATGCAGCCGGGGGAATGGAAAAAATAATGCAGATAGTGAAGGACGAAATGATGGTGAAGTTACAAAGGAAAGAAGAGATTATAGAGAAGAAATGGGGGTATATGATAAAATATAGATGGGTAAAAAGAAAAAAGTGAGGGAGAAATTGATAAAGGTAAGGTTAGAAAATAAGCAGAATGGTCAGAGGACAGAATGAAATGCTGGGAAGTAAAGGAAATAATAAAGGGAGATGATAATGCTTAAAGACGGAAAGAGAGATGTGGATATATTTGAGGAGAAATGATAAGTAGAAGCAGGATAGAGAGGAAACAAATATAAGTATAGGACAGTGGGTGAAAATGTGCAAGCAGAACTTGATGGAGGGAGTAAAGTAGGCTACTAGTAGTTATAAAGAAAGAGGTGATTAGATAGTGACAATGGAGCGGAGAGGAAAACACAATGGAAGAAGTCAGTAGGATAAGGAAGGGACAGCAGGTGGTCTGGATAGGGTGCCAGTGTATGTATGGAAGAAATTAAATGAGGATGGAGTGAGAGCGTTAGCGAGATGAATGAGAAAGGGATGGATGGGAGAAGCGAGTATGCTAGAGGACTGTATTAGAGGAGACATTGTACTGGTGTAAAAGAGAGAGAAGGTTTTTTGAATTTGAATTTGATATCCACAGTCACCAAACCTATTTTCTACAGGAACTAGTTAACTTTTGATAAATATTCATTAAAAATACTCTAAGCACGTTTTTAAAATATTTTGAAAAAAACATTGTTTTTTTCAAAGACTCTGCCGGAAATGAATGAACAGTCAATGGCAGACGATATCGGAACATGCTAATCCAGTTTTTTGTGTCACAAGTGGATGGTATAAGTGGGAAGTGGGATGTTCTAAGTGGATGGAATAGTAGAAGAAGAGAAGTGTGGCGGCTGTCCGGAATTTTTGGTAGATACACTGGTTTCTTCCTCATAATTGCCAAGCGCATCCACCATATCGTTACCTTTTTCCATATAATCAAATATTGGTGATATATGGGTGAATTAAGGGGAAAATATGGAAATTAATGCGGAAAATGGAGAGAAAGGAAAGGAGAAGAAATGGTATGAATGGAGCGAAAAGAAAAGGAGGTCTATGGGAAAAGGTTGGACAATGTGGTATGGAAGGAAGTAACAAAGAATTGATGTTACATTAGAGAGGATTAAAGGAAATTTGAAAAAAGGACAGCAATTTCGGGGGGGGGGGGGAGAGCAGAGGGGGCGGCATGATAAAAAATGGGTAAAAAGGCCGGAATAGCAACACACAGGTTAGGAAATCTGTGGAAGGAGAACGTTGGAGAATCGGTAAAAATGAAGTTAAGAATTCTTGAATTATGTGTGGGAAGTATATTATTGTATGGAGCAGAAGGTTGAGCAGTTAGGGAAAGAGAGGAGATAGAAAGGATGATAATAAGATACTTGAAGAGAATTTTCGAAGTGGATAAGTCGACTCCAAATGAGGTTGTGTTGCTAGAATTTGGTGTTTCAAGTGTTGGATTTAGGATCATGGAGAGGATAGTGGAGGAGATAGACAGAAGGGCAAAGCAGGATGAAATGTCATAAAATTTCATCAGATTTCATTCAAAAATTTTGTTTCACTGGGCTTATCATTTCATCCCACTCCATAAGTAAATGTGTGGAGTGTGAGGGTACATATAAATTATATAAAATACATGGTATTATAGGTATGTAAGCTTGAATCGATTGAACACGGCAATCGTAATAATTTTATATTATGATGAAATATTACCGGACATAACTGATGAGTCTACAGTATAGCTAAATAGGGCGCTCTATCTTATGTAAGCTAATAATTTTCAACTTTGCAATTATATAAGTTCACTCTACGGGATATCTTTATATCCATAGTAGACAAAGAGGTTTCTCTATTCTATTGATGAATGCTTTGGAGCTGAGGAGCAAAATATGGGTCGGGAAATAATGGTTGTGCTATGCAGTCGGTGCACTCACCTCACGTTTATGTTAGAATGTATTAAGATATTGGCAAATGCCTCGTACCTTACTGAGCAAAGTATGGGTAGATAAAAAATGACCATACTATCAGACCGATGATGTCTGCATTCCATTTCCGATTTGAATATGATATTCGCACACCGAGGGTCTGCTCAGGGTTCTGCTTGCGGGCTCATTGTTCGTATATATTGGCCGTATAGAACGTAAATAGAAATGTTTGAGGTTATGTATTTGACAGGACATATGATTCCGACCGGATGGTGCCACTTGCCACACATCACGAGAAACAATTGCATTATTATACGAGATATTTCCTCCCGTGTAATTTCCCATTTGGGCGACATGCGTTTTAACACCTTTAGACTTCCTTGTCTGAGGTTTTGCATGTCAACAGTTTATGTTAACATGACCACCCAAGCCTTGACAAAGAAGATTAGGCGCTGTATCAGTGAAATTCAGCTATACTTATGTCAAAATATGGATGATAATTTTGTCAAAAGAATGCAAATGTGGCAGCAGAGTCAAGGAGTGCATTTATCAGATGTGTTATTCCATGTCTTTTATGATGAAATAAAAACTTCAGTATTTTCTTAAAAAGCTGTATTTTATTTAAATTTTTATTTTTTAGCACTTATTGAGACACCCTTTCGAATACTAATGCCATTTATTGACAAGTCGTAACATGTCCAGTTTTACATATACACTACTGATTTTGTAACGCCATAAACGATAGTAGATGTATTCACTTATTTGGATTCTATTGTAAAGATCTATAACATTTTAAATAAATAATCTAAGGGAAACGTGATTTATTAGACACGTGCAAAATAAATAAATAAAGCACATAAAGCACACGTACCGCATCTTTTATGCTCCACGGAGGATAAAACTTCTCTGCGAAATGGAAGAAAATGGTGGTCTGCGCTTAGAATATTGCTTAGAGTCTTATTACATTTGACATAGTTTAACCACAAGTTATTGTTAAAGTTTGCGAATTTTATTCGCTGATTTTATGTCTGAAGAAAACTATGTCTGGCGCACAAATGTAAGTAAAGATTAATTTTTATTATATATTTTGGTCAAAGGAATTGGATTAAAAGAACACATTAAGTTTTATTGATTTTTTTCATAAATAATCGATGCTAATTTTGTAACTAATTTTCCATTTCAAAATAAGCTAAACGAGTTTTTATATTTACTTGTTGCTTAATAATTTAATATATCGATGGTGGATTAATCTTTACGAAAGTTTAACCAATTAGAGCTACCTTATAATTTGCTATGTTGTGGGACAACTAATTCTTTATTAATGACTGTTTAAAATTAGTGTGATAAATTAAATGCTGTTAAGTAGACATTTTATTGACTTCCGTTTGGACGGTTAATTATGGTGTATTCAAATTAATATTTATGTAATCAGAATAAAATTTAATCACTATTTGTTTTATTATTCACCCAAATTCTTTAACTTCTTATAATTATATTTGTATGTAAAATAAGTTATTTAGTGAAAAATAGATTATTTTAAAATCTGGATCCGTTTTATTTAAATTCGTTTAACTAATTCATGAGCTGTACTAGTTGAGGAAGATTAAATCTTTGGCTTTATTCAAGTAAGAGTTTTAATAATAATTGTTTAATTGCGAATTGCACGGTGTCTGTTCATTCTAAAACCCACACAATAATAATTTACAAATTCTGTCTACCTGGGCTCTCACCTTACTATTACTTTGATTCCGATTGATTTGGGTGGGGTTTAACTGGAAGTAGAATTTATTTATCCAGTTAGGGTTCACATAATCAGAAGTGAAAAAAACTTAGCGTGTATGATCACGTTTTTAGGTAGCTCCATTAAAATGGCGGTGGTTGGTTATCGGAGTAGGTGGTGGTTATCGGCGACTTAATTTTATGAACTATGTATAAACGAAAGACATAATATTTTTACGCTGAATTTACCATGCGGTCGTATGTAATACGGATGCAGGAGCAATTTAAATTGATAAAATTAAAAGTGAGTGAGTCAGATAGTAGATCAAATGTGACATTTCTATAAAATTATTGAAAAAAATCATTTTATTCGGAACTTTGTAATAAAATAGATGTTTTTATTAATAATTGTGTGTAAAACTGTGCAATTGGGTCTAGGGAAGAATTTGATCTGTTGCAAGAAAAGATTGCCAGGTATGAAAATGCGCTAGAAGTTGAAAAAGCAAGAAATACAGGACCGGGTGCCCAGTTAACGCTTCTGGGTCAAGAATATATGTATTTAACAAATAAATGGGAGAAAAGAGAAAGTTTTATAGTTGGAAAAGAAAGATTCTAGTAAATAATAAGTTATTATATTGCTTTTTGATTCATAATAAGGGTATTTTAAATTAAATAATTTGTTTGTACTTCGTTATTTATTTATATAGTTTTGCGACCGGCTTTGCATATTTTAGTATAGGCATCATAAATTTAGATTATAATTAAATTTGTATAATTTTTTTGTTTAAGTTGTTGATTGTGTGGATTTGATGTGTGGACTGTCGTCTTATGTGTTTAATTGAGTGGGAATGGCGCGTGCGTGTATGTCATGTGTCATTTGCATAGCGCATTCATGTATAGTTGGTTTTGTTTCGGTGTGTTTAGAAAAAATTTATTTTATATTATAAAACGTAATAATTTAATATATTCTTCTTAAGGTGCCTTATTCATTTACTGAATGTTGGCGACAATTCTGGCATACGCGCTTCGATCTTGTGCGGCTCTGAAAAGTGCATGAGCATCGAGGTTTGTCCAGTTTCTTATGTTCTTTAGCCATGAGCCTCTTCTTTCTCTTTTTCTTTGGATCTTCCCCTCCATAATCAGTTTTAGAAATTGGTACTTGGAATTCCTGAATATATGACCCAGGTAGGCTGCTTTTC
>WYDF02001328.1:0-14112 GCA_009867245.2 Adranes taylori
CCACTGAGTTGAAATAAATCTTTCTAAATTTCTCTTCATAGTTTCACCCTTTTCCTCATACGTCGATGGTCAACATTGGTAAACCAGACTATAAACATAACTTACAAAACCAAAAATAATCTCATAAATCGAGTACATCATAAAGTGAACTACACTGACAAATGCAAACAAAGCGGAATATATAAACTCGCATGTAACACATGCAATAAAGTATACATAGGAAAAACTGTGCAAGGTACAGAGACCACCAATACGCACTCAGGAGACCGGACATGTCACTCTCATTTCGCAAAACATCTACTGAACAACGATTATCCAAATAAAACAATAGATAAAACAATGACCATCATAAAATGCAATCACAAAAATATAGACATCAAAGAAAACATTGAAATATATAAACACAAAATAAATCAGAACATACGAGGGCTGCTGTTAAAATTTCGGGATAGAAGAAGACAAAAACATCTAGAAATTAAATAATACTTTATTGCTTTTCAAAATAGTCCCCTTTACACTCGACACATTTTTTCATGCGAATAAACCAATCATCAAAACATTTTTTCCACTCAGAAGATGGTACACTTGAAATGTCATTTTGAAACGCTTCTACTGCATCTTCTGGAGATGAAAATCGTTTGCCACGTAGGCGATTTTTTATTTTTGGGAAAGTAAAGAAGTCGTTAGGACTTAAATCAGGACTATATGGAGGATTAGACAACAATTCTACCTTTTGACTGCTCATATAGTTTACTGCTTGTTGCGCAGTTTGGGAACTGGCATTGTCATCCTGCAGAATGATGCGTCACGTCCTATTTGTTTTTCACAATTCAGTGATAACTTGTGGTAAACAAATGGATGTATACCATTCTGCATTAACAGTTGTACGATCTTCAAGTGGAATAGTAGCGACATGCCCAGTTTTTGAGACAAAACAAGTTACCATTTTCTTAGAAACACTGCGGCAGCGAGTGACTATTGTGGGTTTGATTTCATCTTCAAACACCAAACAGTTGACTACTGTTTCGTTTCTGGTTCATAAGCATAGATCCAACTTTCGTCACCACTAGTAATGTCGTAGATCAAATTTGATCTCACTGACTCGAATCGTTTAAGCATTTCTTTACACCACTTCATACAAGCCTCTTTCTGAGCTCAAATAACGCATGTAGGCGAAGGTGGATATTTCGTTCTTCCGTACATATTGTATACCGTCCTTCTTTATGCGATGGCTTTGGGTATCTTGACTATATTTTACTGATTGTATTTTACAAAATAGTCTCTTATATAAGCGGCCCTACAAAGACTGTACCGCATTTTCTAAAAATCTGCTTCTGTAATTAGCATGAAATAACATTTAATATTTTTACACCTCCAGAAATTGTACTACAAAAGTTTAATTATTGCAAAGCGTAAAAAAATAGTAAAGTTTGAAAAAATTGTTATAATGGGAGACGAAGAAAGAATTGTGAGAAATGTATATATGGATATAATGAAGATGGAAGAAGGAGAAGTAAGTCAATGGGTGAAAGAGCGTATAAAGATGAATGAGAGGTGCGGGTGGTCAATGAGTGAATAGTACAATAGGGTGAGATGATGTGAAGTGCGAAGTGGTAGAGATTCGCACTTGAATCTCTACATTTCAAGGGAGAAATGTAGAGATTCAAGAGAGAAATGTGAGCTTAAGAGGGAGCAAATATAACAGAAGATATGATGAAATCAAGGTAATAGGCATAATGTTATATTTGAAATTGAATGTCAGACTGATTTTGTAATTTTTAGAGATGCCAATAAAGGTTATTTTTTTTTATCAAGTTTATAGGGATGATGCCAAGGTTCATGAAGGATGGGAGAAGTATGCGAGAAAAAAAGATGGAAGAACAGGTATTGGATGAATAAGCACGAAAAGAGATGTAGGTTGTTCGGGGAAGGGGAGGATTCGTGGGAACATTGCATGGGTGAATGTACGGATTCAGCTTAGAAAGAGTTCAGAGAACAGAAGAAATGAGCTGAAATAGATGTATGGGACAAAGCGGGGAGGATGCTAAAATTTTGAAAACAGTAATGAGTGAAATAAATAAGAGGATGAATTGAACGGATAATATTAAGGGGTGAGGAAGGGTAGGGTAATAATTATAGAGTGCTATTTTATTTGTTAAGAAATTGTTAAATATTTAGGTTTAGAGGAATTTATTATATTGTTTTTGATGTCAATAAAGGCTTAGTAACTGTAATTGTAAATTGTAACAGTTAATTCAATGACTTCTATAATTTTAGGTTATAGATTTGTACGAGGCCCTTATGGTAGAATAATTGATATCGTACCACCGGAACGACAAATGAGTAAGTACGATACTAAATGTTTTATTTATATAAATTTATTTACATATTATTTAGGTATTTTTTACTCAATTAAAGTATACTTAAATAGCGATTGCATTGAAATTTTTCAGGCAAAATGTCAAATATTATGAAACAATATTTAATTTTCGTGATACCTAGAAGTACGCGTATCGTAATTATTTTTGCAAACCATCATAAGGTCACGAAAATTTTTTACATTTATACAATAAATAAATATTCAGCAAAAAAAAATATTTATTTGTTTCTAGTTATCGCGTCAACTGAAATAAATACATATTCATTGAATATAATATTTAAATGTGCATACAAATGTTGCGTAGTTAAAAATTTCTACAAAATATTAATTTAAAATAATTAAAAAAAAACTCTTAATTCAAATCTAACATTTTCTTTTTAAATATTTTTTAGAAACTTTTCATAACGTCATTTGCATTTAAAAAAATTTCCATACATATCTTTTCCTTATTTCATTTAAATAGATAAGAAACGACAGTTAGCAATATATACTTATATAGTTTTTTTTTGTTAAATTTCATAATATATTGCATTTGCATTTTGAACCTTGACAATGTTAAAATCATGTAAAGAAATTTCTGAAATATACTTTTAATCAGAATTATTGATACGTCAATATTTTATAAATACCTTTAGATATAGAATTAACTAGAAGCAATTAGTATTAATTATATAAGTAAAATATCACTAGCGATTAATTATGTATATTCTTAACACTAACGGGAAATACGCGTGATAAGTATAAATGAAATTTATAACTAATATGTTGTGTAAACAAAAAACAATATATTATGTGAGTCCATAAACTTTTCTAATAATAATTCTCAGTATTTTAAAATTTAAATAATTTAATTTACCTTTCGTATCTAACTTAAAAAAGATTGGAAGTAAAAACAATTTCACTTAAGCCAGTCCCAGACGATGTGTGTATTTTGGGCAACATTCGTCATCCGGGAACATTCGCATAGCTTGTGTCCAATATTCGCTATGTGCAATGTGTCGATTGGTGCTAAACTAGCACGAATCAAAGGAACGCCTACATTCGATTTGGCATAGGCATTTAATAAATGTCTGTAGTTGGCGCGTATTCGCCGAATACACACATCGGCTGGGACCGGCATTCGATTTACGATATTTAACTCAAGATCTGATCTTACATCATAAAGAAACCATTTCCATTTTTACAGAATCTGGTGAATAATAAGAGTTACATTAAAATGACAATTTTTTGTTGTACTAGCTTATTTAAAATTTCATATTTTTAGGGTGTTTAATAAAAATGTGAGCGAGTATTCTCGACTTAATTTTCAGATTTAGAGCACATCAAAACATAATCTTCTTTCTTTCTTTCTTTCGTTGGCTCTACACAATCCGTTGAGAACCTTGACCGCTGCTACCACATCATTCCGCCAGTCGTCTCTCGACGCCGCCGTCCTCCTCCCGTTACAGACATTCAGTCTGAGGAGGTCTTTGCTGACGTCATCCATCCATTTCTTCCATTTCATCCGCTCCAAAGATTTTCCGCAGGACCTTTCGTTCCCAAACTCTTCGTTTCTCTTTGTGGGCGTCCACGTTTCCGAACCATACGTGACCACTGGCTTTTTGATAGTTCTGTATTGGCGGCAGTAACTATGACTCTCTTCGTATGCCTCTTCGGCTCTGGAGAGTTGATCATAGTTGCTCAATAGGTGACAATTGTAAGAGGGTGTTGAAGAACAGATGACAATACTCGATCATTTGACACACGTGAATTGCTTTCAGGATGTCCCGAACTCTTTATCAGAACCTCCAATAGGTCTCGCTGGTAATTCGCTTACGAGTGTAGCTAACCTAATAAAGGGGATTCAACTTGGTAGTGAGATGCAATGAAATGTTGGATTTATCTGGTAGAGCAACGCATCCCCTTCAAGATTAGTAGGTAATACGAGGCAAGTGGCATTATTTAGAGGCGGGTGAAGGATGAGTCGTGTAGGAGGCTTCCGTAAGGTGGCTTAGTAGGCTCCGGTGCGTGTGATTATTTAAGTAACGTATGAGATCCTTCTACTAAAACTAAGAAACTTTGTCATGAGCGAATGGTCTATCGATTCGAACTAAAAATGTTCTAGAATAATTAATAGGTAACAGGATGATTTATAAGTTCCATATACTAAAGTCGAACATTTTAGCACTATATATGCTTTTGAGGTATCGTTTGATTGCAAAATTGCCCTACAATGATACAGTCTACTACGGCAACACGTGGAAAACCGGCATCGTTATGATAGAGCATCCTGAGTGGTCGGAGGAACGTTCATGAACTAAGATAACATTTATATGGTGATATGACGGTCCACACCCGTAACATCCGTGCGAAGTACATGGGATTTGCTTTTTGGTGTATCTAATCGCAGGATAACTGTTGATGGATGCATTCAAAAGTTAGACAGAATAGCTGGTGGCTTATGCCACCGGGTATAGAATGAACCTTACTTTTGTTAGCCACTTTGATTTTCAGCTATTTCGATATGAATGAGGATTTGAGTACATTAGGGAAACTATAGTAAGATTTGTTTTCAGTCATAATTCCAGCTGTGGCCTTCTTGTATTCCGTTACAATGCCTCCCAGGTATTTAAAGTTACAATGCCTTCCGTTACAATGCCTCCCAGGTCAACCCTTTCAAACCCTTCAAAATCCATTATATTCCTCCATCTGATGGTATTGCGGCTGTTAATATGTATTTAGTATTTTCTCGGCTTATTTCCAAGCACATAACCCTCGCTTCCGTATGAAGTACCTGTAGGTTCTTCCTTAGTACCTCTGGTCTGGTGTCCACTATATCTATGTCATATACATGTTATATTATAGATGCAGCGTCCAGGGTTTATAGGTCCTTTTTTCATAACGGCTTTTAGCGCTAAATTAAACAGAAGAATAGAAAGTGAATCTTCCTGCTTCAGACCTCTTCGTACTCCAAAGCCCTCTGTTAGTTCCCTTTTAATCCTCACCTCCCTTGCATGTTTCCAATAGCGTCATTGTTATGAGTTTTATCAGTTTGATCATGTTTTCCTCTTCCTGATGCATAACTCTGTATAACTGCCCTCTTAGAATATGCTCATAAGTGCACGGAAATCAATAAACAAATGGTGCAGTGCGATATTAAATTCGTAACACTTTTCCAACATAATTTTCAATGAGAACATTTGATTTGTAGTTGAACGGTTCGAGCGGAACCGATAGTGACACTCTCCCAGTGAGTTTTCAACAAGTGATTTTAGTCTTGTTGCCAGTATTTTGTATCCTGTGTTGACCAACGAAATGCCTCTACAGTTACACAGATTTAAGTCTGTCCATTTTCTTATGTATTGGTACAATTATTCCACTCTCTAGCCATGATTGTGTCTCTAGATCTTTTTCATTTGCTGGTGTATTGTTACCACTAAGCTCTCTCCTCCGTATGTAACTAGCTCTGCGGGTAAAGCATCCTCGCCAAATGCTTTGTGATTGTTTAGGCTTGCTATAGCTGTCATTACTTCCGCTAGCATCGGCTCCTCTTGTCTCCTACATTAATCTGTTAGGTCGAACTGAGCGTCTGTTGGTATTTAGTAGTTTCGAGAAGTACTCTGCCCATCTACGCAAAAAGTTCATGTTCTTCCCTGAACAGCGACCCATCTTTTCCCTTACAATTAGGTCTTTCTTCTGGTCTGATATTAACGGAGCTACTGCCAATAAGATATCTATGGTACGAATGTCTATTATAAGATGTTCATGGTACAGTAAGACGTCTAGAGCGAAGCCATAGGGTACTTTCTAACCCTTTGGCGTCGCCCTCGGTTCGCAACTGCTATTCGCTTAACCGAAACCATGAAATAATCGGAAGCAACATCCGCAACTCTGCATGTCTTTCCATCTAGCACATCACTTCCATGTTCGTCTTCTATTATTACATTGTCTAGCTGGTTGGCTGTTCTGCCATCGGGGGTGGTACAGGTGATCTTATGAATTCCTTTGTGCTTAAAATACGTGCTTGCTCCTGATTCTCATGTGTCAGCGAACTCGGAATTTTATCAGTCTTCGGCCACTCATTTGTTATCTTATACACACTATCCACTCCTGTCGTCGGCCTATACTCTCGTTCGTTAGTCTATACCAAATTTCAGCATTTCTGTGCTAATCAATTATTACCCTAAAGTATTGTGCCAATTGTATTTAATAGACGCGTTACAAGGTGACAATCAAAAGTAAATAAATCAACCTTTGTTTTATGTAAAGACTTCCAGTATATGAAAGATAAGGTGGCGATCACGTCCACGAATTTTTTACATTCATTTTTGAGTTTGTTTAATATCTCATTTATTGTTCTACAAATATATATTAATAATCGTTGATTGCGGACTGGTTCGTACATTAAATCACAGTTTCACCCGGTATATACAAATATATACATTTTTTTTATATCACGCTGTATGTATTTATACGTATAAATTTATTGCAACAAAAACAGAACAAATATATTTTGTATGAAAAATAAGTATGACTCATTTGGATTTAAACAATTAATTTTCCTTAACTTTGTTTGCAGGCAATTTTCCTCAGCGCTATTAATGAAACTATAAAAGCAATTAGTGATTATTTGTTATTCACAAACTAAAACAATAATTAGAAGAAATTAATAAATATTTGAAATTAAAAAAAAAAACAAAACGATAACTCTAAAAATACTTCCCATAACAAATGTTCGTGTAAATAATAAAAATATAAAAAAACAACATGTGTAGTGTGCTCTTGTTAATTAGGACAATAAAATTACTTTATCATATATTTAATTAATATCAAATAAAACTATCGCGATATATTTAAATGCATAGATACATATAGGTAGTGATAAAAACGAATTAAATCTTATCTGTGTATATAATATTCACTACATTTAATAACTGATACGACCTAATTGTTTCGATTAAATAACTGAATGCCGTTTTATTTAAATAAAAAAAAACTGTGGAAGTGTACGTAGTATAATAAATTGGGATAAACAGAACATTGTACTTATTGAGAATTAACCTATACCGATCAAAATGATAGCATTTTATACCGCTCTCATCCTGACAATGGTCTATGTGTTTATCTGCGCCATCTACGCCATTGTAATTTCGATGCGAACTAATAAACTCATCAATGAAAGTGGTAAGTGGATCAATAGTATAATTAATTTATTTTACACAGATGTATTTAGCGTTTTCGATCTAATTGATATCTTGATATCGTTTGCTCGTAGAAATTACTTCAGATGTTTATATCTACTTAGGGCCAGTTTTACAAACATGGTATAAACGCTCTAGCAGGAATAAACTTAGTATACAGACAAAAGAATGTTTTACAATGATGGTATAAGTTTGAGCACCATATAAGGTGTTCGGTGCACAACGCTCTAAGGTTGCATTTTCTGCACTGCCTTGAAATTCAAATTATTTTAGTTTAAAACATTTATCAAAACTATTATTCACAGAACAACGTCAATTAGTGGAATATCTGGAGGATTTGGGCTACGGTCCTTATACTCCCGAATATTTCACAAGCCAAATGTCGATGGAATTAATATTCTAAAAAAACTTACATGTTAAATGTAATATTTATATACTTGTTACTTGTATTCCCAAATAATAAAGAAGCCATCTTAACAGTCTAACAGAATTAAGTAGTAAGTGAAGAAAGTAGATGAAATTAATATTTTAATATCTCAAGATTCATAAAGAGAGATTTTCACAAAACTTAAATATATAAAATTTATTAAAATACATCAACAAAAAATTAGATAAAAACAAAGCAAGCATAACTATGCAGGTATACGATTATTATTAATAAATTGAAATATTATTTAAAACTAATTAGAAGCAATACTCGCCAAGGCGCGCTTACATCAATGTCATTAGTACAATCATTACTACATACACTTATATTGCAATTAATACAATTCAGTAGATTGGATTTTAATGTAAACAAACTTTGTGTGCAAAAACCAATTAATTTACCTAACTGACATATTGTAATAACCTTAGATATAGTATATAAAACGACTGATTAGCTTTAATAAACGATATTATCAAGTTAGCATTAGAACTGTGCGTTTTATTCCAAACCACGTCGATCTAGCGATACTCTATAATAATTAGATTGAGTTAGCAGCCAAAAAAGAGTAAAATATATTTATTCTTTTCTTCAAATAGATATTGACGTTATGAGAAATATGATTAAATAATTGAATCCAGAGTAAATAAATATGTATACGAATGAGCAAAATGTCAAAGAATGTCTGTTCCTCTAGGGGAGAGGAGTTTTGCACTGCTCTTTATGTTACCATTTTAAAACAAAAATTGTAAACTGTGCAATTTGATGCCCATAATTCTTTACCCTTCGAAGAAACGCAAAATGTCTAATATTTTCTTTGGGTTTTATAAACAATAGAATAAGAAATGAAGTACAAAATAAAATGACATATGTGAATCATTGCCTCTTGAAAATAGGTCATTATGTTCAATTGGTTTGTTGGTGGTCGTTTTCGTTGTGTACTAGGAAAGTCAGACTAATTGCTGACTTGCAGGTATATATCCTAGGTTTAACCTCACTTCACTGCTTTGACCATTTATTTACGATTTTTGACTTTATTTTTGAAATATGATGGATGGTCTGTTTGCTGTGGCAATGCTTGAATCTTCTGATAACGAAGAGTATGTAACACAGTCTAAAGAAAATTTGAGAACGGTGAATATTAAATCATTATAATATTACTGAAATAATCTAATAGCCGGCTAATTATTTTATAGTCTCAACATGGCCGGATTAAGTCCTTTAGAAGCCATAAGCACTTAAGACTTTGATGCCCCATTTATGGGTGTAATCTTGTATATAAAAATTCAGTCTGGGTATGTTTGTGTTCGCAAAACTCGAAAACTACTCGATTGATTGGATTGAACCACGGGAACACATATTGAAATTTTGCCGTTTAAGCCATAACACTTATAATGAATAAGAGATCCCAGGTGTCAATAGTAAGATTTTTGAAACTGAGAAACAAAAAACTTCTATAGTTAGTGATGTAGATAGTGATACTCCGTCAACATCAATTACAACGTCAACGTCTGCTAATGAAAAACTACCTCATCTTGATACTGATAAATATGAAGGTGAGAAGTTATCATCATTGTTAAGTGACGTTTCCCGTAAGTAAGTGACCATATTGGATTTCTTTAAACTTATTGGTTTGGATGCTAAAAACATTAGACGCCACGGATATGATGGTGCCTCTTCTACGTGTGTCAAATTTAATGGCGCGCAAGCTCATATATTGAAGCTGTATCACAAAGCTATAATGTGTATTATGCGTGCCATTCCTTAAACCTCGCCATTTCTGACTCATGCGAAATACGAGAAATAAGAAATTGTATGGGAACTATTCAAAAACCGAAAATCTTTTTCAATTCTGCTAAAAGAAATGCAGTGCTTCAAAAGTATATAGTTGAATTGTGCCCTAACGCTAGAAGAGTATACTAAAAAGAATTATGTCCAACTCGGTGGGTAGAGAAATATGAAAGCATTATGGTAATGAGAGATCTTTTTAAACCGGTATCAGCAGCTACAATGGAAATTTTGAGGAATGGGAAGAAAAAGCATCAACGTCGAAAGCACATATGCCTTTTATACTTTACGGACACCTACATTCATTTTATCATTGCTTATAGCTGAAATTGCTATTCTATCTATCACTTTGCCACTATGCAGAATTTTTCAGTCACAATCTATCGATTTGGCAGAAATTGTTCACATGTCAAAAACTGCTATTAAAAATTTTCAAAAATAGGGCCTCATCTCATTGCGAAAATTTTACAAATATTTTTGAAAAAGCTAATCATTTATTAATGGACATAATGGAAGATCCAGATTACAATATTCAAGAACCACGAATAATTGGAAGACAAACTAATAAAGCTAATTATGAAACTAATTCTATGCAAGATTATTTCAGGATCTCAATTTTTATTCCAACAACTGATGCTACAATAACTGTATTAAATAACAGATTCGTTAAACATTCGGAAATATTTACCTCGTTTGAAGTTTTATTGCCCTCAGAAATGGAAAAAAGTTCTATTGAAATAAAGACTGCTTTAAAATATCTGCATAAGAAATATGCAGATGATTTATCGTGTACACTGGAAATACTAAATAGTGAATTTCTTTTTTGGAAAAGAAGAATGCTTGACATACCAGCTAACGAGAGACCGAAAACGCCTTTAAATGCAATTCAGTCTTTTATTTACATTTTATTGCAAATATTGATTGTTTTACCAGTGAGTGGGTGTCTAGATGTACTGTAAAACGATGTACTGTAAAACACTACAATATTTTAAAAGTGAGATCAGAAATAGCATTGCACAGAATCATGTAATTGGTGTGATTGGAGATTTAGGAGCAGTTTATCGTAGGAGCCGTGGTTTTATTCTACTCTTGCATTACTATACATTTACAAAGATATTAGGGTTGAAGAAGATGAAATACTACAGAGATTAAGTGCAAATAATTGACGTATGGAGTTTGCTTTGAAGTTATTATTTCTTTGACATTAATAAAATTACTCTCTTCTACAGTTTTTATATTTATGCCAAAACCCTAGGTTAAATTTCTGAATACGCCACTGCAGCACATCTGTTAACATTTCATTGTTAACAGATGAAATGACATTATGTGGTAGTGGTACATCACTTAGAAAAAGAAATCTCTGCAATTTCTCTACATACCTCACCTCATTTTTCATCTCAGTTTCACATATGTCAACAAGTGCACAATGTGTGGTGATATCAAATTTGTCTCTGGCATTCAAATATACATCTGGTACATCTGCGTCATTGGGTAACTTCTTTCTGATATGTTTGAGAGTTTTAGCTGCCTTGTAATCAGCATCTGGCAGCACTTCCTTTGAAGCTGCTTCATAACAGATGCATTCATCTCCTGAAATGTATAACTGGTCACCTAATGATACATACAGATCTACACATGTTTAAGCCCACATCGTCAATTATTTCCATTATTTCATTTTTATCTATTTTATTTATAAACGGAAATACCCCATTACAACATAAAAAATCAACTATAATCTTAACTAAATAAATACATAATTTCATTTGAACTAGAAATAAGTATACACATCAAACTTATTTCAAATAAAAAACAAACAATACAAACTAGAAAGGAACCAACAATAATATAAAAAAATATTCATAATAATTATAATAGGAAAAAAAACAAAACATCAGTACTATTCCTCAAAACAGTGAATATAAACGATTATGAACCCATAACAAAGCTAATATGTTCATATAACAAACTAAATAAAACTGAGCGTTAAATAAATCACAATATATAACAAAATGTTTATATGCCCAGTTTTCTGCATGCATCTGCACAAAAACTATATAGAGGTCAACTAAAATCAATATTAAGACTATTTACCAAATCCAAGGTGTGACTAATTGGATCATGTTTACCTTAATTAGTAGGGTGGCATTCAATATATGTTATGTATCTAGCAATGACGTAGCTACAATCACAGCTTTTAATTTCTCTAATGAGATACGCATTTCTGGTTATCAAATAGGGAATATTTTATAACTAGATAACATAGCTATTGATGAAAATAATAATAAAACAGGAAGAACTGAATTAATAATTAATCACTTTTCAAATCTTCTGTAAAACAAATATTGGCTGGACTTGGACTTATAGCCATTTACTAAAATTGATACATACATTGATGTAAATAAACTTCATACAGCTGTTTCAAGTATTAATCTTGCTTAATAACTTATTTACGCTTGTAAATTTGTTTAATTTGTTAATATTTTTTAACAGCTATACTGTCAATGTCAATCGCTCTAAGACATACGTTGCTGCATTTAATTTGGTGTACGAAGATAACGTGGTCATGAAGTTAGTAACGCATAAGCTGTGTTGGACTATATTCTATTGAAAATGAGCTAATTATAATGTGTTAGAACATATTATGTTAAAATAATGTATTAAAATATATTAGCTTATTATAAATTTCTTATATATTAATATAAGAAATTTTATTGAATATATATAAAGACTAACACTTTTTTAAGTTTTAATTTACAAAGTTTCTACTATCTCTATTTTATTTTCATTGGTATTAGCTCTAAATTGATCGGAGAATATAGTCGAACACAGCTTATGCGGTACTAACTTCATGACCATGTTTCTTTATACATGAAATTCAATGTGGCAACGTAGAGTTTTAAGCGATTGACATTGACAGTTATTGTCGTTAAAAAATGTGAGTCCGTATTTTGATCATTTTAATTTTCTGTGAAAATATTAATAAAGTAAATAAATTTACAAGCGTAAATGAGCTATTATACAAGATTATTACTTTAAGCAGCTGAATGAAGCCTATTTACATCAATGCGTTTGCGCCTTGGTATATAAATTGTCGTTTCTTGGATACGTACCAAAGACACTCTGAGAAGCTATATCACATAGTGTCAAGGTAATATTTGGCAATTAAATACTAAGAGTTACGTAAAGGCGAGAAATTTTAGTTAATGGCTATCAATCCAAGTCTAGGCCAAATATGTTTTGCTGTAATTAAGGAAAACACTAACCTATAACTTTTTTATGTTTTCAGCCAAAGGTAATAACCCCTCCATGTCAGTGACCGTAAAATTCTTACAGCGTGCACGCTTTTTTTTTATCTATAATGAAATAACAATTTGACACTATTTTATTTTTTCTTGAAGACCGCGTAAAGTGTAAATATATAACAGATTCTAATCTCAAATTATATTGTCACGAACACTAACCTAAGAACGGTGTATTCAATACCACCGTTATGTAAAAGAAGAATAATCTTATTGCATACAATTTCTAGTTATACGTTAAATAAGTAAAAGAATAAATTTATACCTAGAATATATATATTCTTTTGTTTATACCACATTCGTAAAACTGTCCTTAACCTTGTTATCTGTATAAGTGTCTGAAATGTATCTACCTCTGCCAAAAGAGGCATAAGAACACAAGATATATTTATGAATCAATTGTGCTTAACTTTAACGAAATCATTGCACACTATATAGTGTCTCAGCAAAAACTTGAATTTTCAATAAATTTAAAACACACATTAATTATTTTTTTTAAGTATTTTTTATAAAATTATTTATTATTATATCTATTTGATATCTTATTACTTTTCCTAAACAAGTTACTCCACCAAATTTTTGGTAAGTTAAGAATGTATAAAAGTTTTATTTTTATCAAATTATTTAACAAAGTAATTAGTAAACACTACTGTCGAAATATAGCAATAAGTCTAAAATATTTTTGCAATTTTGTTCAGAGATATTAATGATAAAATATAAGAATTTTTTCTAACCTCAGAGTATATTGTCACGCGCACCTACCTAAATACCAACGTTAAATAAACGAAGAATACTTTCTTATTATAAAACATTTTCTACTTATGTCACGAACAAGTAAAGGAATAAATTATCAACCTAGAATACATATTCTTTTGTTTATATCAGATTTGTAAAACTGGGCATAAATATAAAATAAATTGTCGGTTAAATGATCACCATTGGTCTGGTGGTCAGCCTCGCCCGCGATGAAAGACCAGCCTCGCCACCGTTAGAATTTACAGAAACCACAAATGAACTAGGTCCTGAAATAACTGTAGAAGA
>WYDF02001339.1:0-14112 GCA_009867245.2 Adranes taylori
ATGGCGGCTGACAGATCATTTCCGGTGTGGATTTAGTTCTAACTAGGATTTCGGGGAGCTCGCCTGTAACGTAGATTTCTGCGACACATTGCTAGTGTATAGTGCTTTACATTCGCGAGAGATGACGTTTGCTGTTGTCAAATATTTTAGCATGTAAATTTGAATTGCGCACATGCGCATTCACAACTGCAACTAAAATTGTAACATAATTCTAAAAAATAGATATTACCAGGGTCATTATAAAAAAATAATTGTCTAAAAAATTATGGTCGTTTTTCATTACAATACAATATATTTAATATTTAGAATAATAATAAAAATTAATTTATGTCTAAAATGTTTACACATAAAATGTTGCAAATATAAATATGGATACAGCAAATAATAGAAAATTTTACAATATATAAAAAAATTAAATATTTAAAACTTCAAATATGTGATTAAAAACTATGAACTATTTAATAATGTATATAAAATATACCCACACTACTCGAACTGTGTAAAGAAATAAAATTTTTGAAAAAGTATTAAAATCTTTATACAAAACTATGCGCGATATTAATTCATCTATTCGTCTTCGGATAGTACAGAAAATGGAATATTGTATTGAACGATGCCAAAGTACCAGTACCACAGGAGCAAATAAATCATTTGTCGTTATATGAAGACGGTAGATTTAGCTATGAATTAAAAAACGTTCAATGAAATTAAATAATAAAAATTATTGTAGTTCTGTTACGAATTATTCTACGATTCGCGTTTTTTCTAATTTTCTTGTAGTATTTAGCAGCGTAGTTTATATTAAAAATATGAAGGGCTACATGAATTACTTCTAGTAGCCGTCCCGCTAATTACAAAATGGACGGCCAGGGATAATGATTCTGGCAACGCTTGCCCTACTTGCATCCAGCGCGAGAGAAGGCAGCATCATATGAAACAGCAGAACGAGCAGTTAATGAAAATCAATATAGTCTTTGCACATGTCGTTTTGGTAGACGTGCGATTTTGGATCGGAGCAGCATGGTGATCTACGACCTTAAGCGCATGGCGCGTGCGGTTTTGAATATAGAAATTGGAGAGGGCTGGTTTGGGAAGGTGACGTAGAGGTAATAAGAGAAGAATGGTTGAAGTGATAAAGCGGATGGAGGGCTGATGGAAGAGAGACAATGAGAGAATGGTTTCAAGGATGGTTCCCCTAATTGACAGACGCTTTTAGCGCTAATTGCGCTAACCGTTGACTTTTTGAAAGTCGTAATACATAACCCAGAAAATGTCAAATTAAAAACAACGTCTTTGGGTTGGATCTGGCTGTACGTAGGTGGAAATGGCTAATTGGAGGGTAGTTTGAGATGATACTACAAGCAACCGTGTTGATTACTAAATTTTCTAGAGTAAATCAGCACGCTCACCGCAGCTAAATAATTAGAGAAGATTTGTGGTAAGTCCGATCTTCTCGAGAGCGATTGGGAGGTGAAGGTCAACGGCAATAAACATTAGTAACGGAGTTCATCGTCGTTGGCTGCAGGCAGCGGTAGCCATATTGGGTATAGTTCGTTAAACGAAAAGAACAAGAGAGCTAGTCCGGTTGCCAGATCTGGCAGGATGGATTATCAATCTGTGAACGCTAGGAAACGCTGGAATTGACCGATATCGCAAATAAAGACACGTTTGATATTTTTTATTAAATTTCAAAGTGTATGGCCTTTGATTTATCGGATTAAAGAGCAATGTTCTCAGATGGTGAGCATTGCTCTTTCCCGGTTAGCTTTCCCGGTCCCGGCTCTTTCCCGGTTGGGTTGAATTAATGCATTTCAGTTGTAAGGCTCTGTAGCGGGGATTTCTGTGTCGCCTCACGGCCGAATTCTTTCAACTTTTGGATATTTGATGTTGTCTTACGCATAATGTTGAAGGTGTTGAAGTACTGGTGGCGTGAGCCTTTAGTGGACATCATTCTGCACTTGTTTGTTTGTTTATATATTGTGCCAGAGTTTGGAGACTTCATGTGGGGGGCTTCTGCAGCGCTTTATTGTTACTTTAAAAGTTAGTTACACCTTTGTGATGGGTACGGTTTTGGATTGATGTGGAAAGGCCCAGTTTGTTTGGGAGATATATACGACTATATTTCTAGTAAGCTATATGGTATATGATGAATTATTGTGTTTCATCACGCATAGTTGTCTCGGGGGATTTGTATTAAATTTGGGATAATTATTGTTAGTGGGGTTAGGATTTTAAATCATGGGTTTTTTAATTGAACGTATGTCCGTATTATAAAAATTTATTTGATATACTGAGTGTTGGTTAACCAATGCTTTGTTGTGTTATTCTTGTGGGAACAAAATGATAATGTCTTTACCTGAGTTGACGTTTTGATTAAACATTTACTGAAATATTTATGCATATAGTATTTATGCATATAGTATAGGCATATAGTACAGTTTAACATTATAGTACAGTTTGAGATTAGACACATACGCGGGTCAAACAAATTTATAAAAGAAATCATACATTAGCCACTTTGATAATTGTAATACGCAATAATTCCAATGTAAATCGGTTTATCATAAAAATATTTAATCAAAAATGGACATATTGCGGTAATTAAATTTGGCGATTAGTCTGCGTGCTCCTTGACCATGACCTTTATCCTCCCAGCTAGTTACAAGTCTAATTTCAAATTGTTTTTCTCTATGTTCGCGATAGAACCCATCTGTATTTGTTGTTTGCAACCCAATATCCGAGACACTATGTAGGTATTGAGGCATCAGAGGCAAATGCCTTGTTATCTGTATGGATTACTAGCTCTAAATTACGAAGTAAATGCCCATCAGCATCCAATTTAGTACTGTTTTGCAATCCATGATGAGTATATTTTTTGAAAAAAAAAATTATTGTTTTGTGATCTAATTAAAAATAGATCACAAAACAGAGGCTAAATTTGAGATACTGATCCGAAATTCAACTTTAAATTACTTGCGATTTTCATAAATGTAGCCTATGTTTTGCGATCTATGATGACTTCACATCGCAAAACAGAGGTTAAATTTGATACTGATGAGAAAACCAAAATTCTACAACAAATTAATTTCGGTTTACATAACAGTACCAAGTTTTATACGTTCCAAATATATCAAATAAAGTTTGCGCCTTTCAATATTGAAGATGTTGTCATTACGTAAAATTAAACAACCGGAATGCATATATTATTAAGATCACAATGATTATCATATTCAATTATTATATTGATGGTGTTAGACCAATATTACAAATATGCTTTAAGCCATACATTCATAAAATAATAAGTTTTTATTTTTATGTAAATATAATTATTTAGATTAAATAAACTACATTAGGTTAAGTGTTAAATCAAGGGTTTCGATTTAATTAAAACAGATTCCAACCCTTGTCATAAAAGTCATCATAGATCGCAAAATAGAGGTTAAATTTGTAAAAATTAAAGTTGTATAAATAAAAGCTTGAAATTAAATAGTAATATTGCCAGAAGACATCTCAGGTCGAAACAACAGAGATGCCCAAGATTAGAAAACCACCTCCACTAATTACTTATAGCAGCGAGTGTTTCAAAGGGATCCATGAAGGGATAGAACTTTACAAGATTGAAATAACTGGAGTATTTGTGAGAGGCAATGAAACTAAATATCTCACTGCGAGACCGGAGGATTTTCGACTGCTGCGAAAGCTTCTTGAAAAATGGAGGTATCATATTTTACCTTCCAATTACCAGAAGGAGAGAGTTGAAGGTGGTTCTCCGAAAAGTACCGCAACGTTTGGAAGTGAAAGATATAGAAAAAAGATCTAATAGAGAAAGGACTGACATATAATTATATTAAAAGGATAGCCAATAAAGATTAGAAGTTTACGATAATTTTGGTTAATGCATCTAAAAGTGATGCAGGGAAAATGCCATTTCAAGTCAATGATGTACCCAGCGCCAGAGTAACATTTGAGACTAAGATGAAAGCTACAAAAGCGCAGCAATGCTTCCGCTGCCTTAAGTATGGCCATGTGTAGTACAGATGCGCGGCGGCCCAAGTATACTTCAAATGTGCTGGGAATCATGCCTGATACGAATGCCAGTTGCCCAAGGACAAACCTACGAAGTGTCATAACTGTGAGGATGATCACTCGATTAACGGAGTAGTGTCAATTCCATCCAGAAGGCATAAGAAAATCCAAAGAAGCAGAAATAACTAAAAGATCAAAAGCAGCAGAAAGGAAAGATGGACAAGATTAAACCCCAATAGAATGACGAAATAAAATAAATTTTACCGATAGTTTTAAAAGATATATTTAAAGCAGAATAATAGTTCCATTAGTAAATCGACATACATATACATTTGGAACCCTAAGACTCTCAAGAACAGAGGCCTTGGGGAATTAGAATTATTCCCCAGGGAGCTAGACATAATGGTACTTCTTGTTCTTCTTATAACGGAGATTCTTCGCATATTCCAGGGTTTAGGATTACAAGGAAAGACTCTTATATTTGAGTGAAGGGTAGGAATTAAAACTGTGATAAACGTACAAGAAATACCGTTGGTGTCCATGTATACACCACCGGGATATATCATATTAGAGGAGGACTTAGTGAAAGCTACGGATGGACAATTGTAAATGGAGATCATAACGCTGAACACAGTGCGCGGGGGTGTAGGTCAAGCAACAACAGTGGTATTGCTATCGAGAAGTTCAAAAGCAAATATACGGGAAGTAACATTTACGCTTCGGAAGCTTGCACCAATATCCGACACGTGGAGATATAATTGACTATTGGTTTAAACCAGCTGTAGTCCAGTGTGCAATAAGCAAACTAAATCCGTCTAATCCTAAAAATAAAAGACCAATGTCACTCCTAAATGCTATGACAAAGATTCTGGAAAAGATAACCAAAAACAAAATGGAAATTCTGATTTATGAACTGGTTGGCGGCTATTCAGCATACTGCAATACTGGATGGCATAATAAGATAATCATCCAAGAGAAAGAAACATCCCCAATAAGTAGTATGTGCTTTTCTATACGTAGAAAAGGCATACAATCCAGTCTCCCGAGAGGGACTAGTCTACAAGCTAAAAACGATGGGACTACGTATAGATCTGGTAGCCACAATCCAGTGATTTCTAACTGAGAGACAGTTTAGAGTTAGAGTAAATAATGTCCTGGAGAACAGCAGAAGGGCTCCCACAAGGTTCTCCACTAAGTCCTATACTGTATAACTTGTTCACGTACGATATGCTTCAAAAGTGGGAACAAGTAAGGAGCACGAGCTGTTCGCAGATGATATAACAGCATACCAACACGGAAGCAGTCTATTTTTGGAGAGGAAACTCCAGTACAATGCGATACAATTTGGACATACGTAAATAAAAATCAAAGGAAAAGCTAACATCATGGGATGCACCTTTGATAGGTAGTTAGCTTATAAGTGATGCCCATATCATCAAGGGAAGGGGGAGGGGGGCATACTAAAGAGAGCCCAGAAACTGCGGGCAGTACTAGTCTATAGTGGAATCCATTCTATTCTACTGACAAGAATTGTTGGGTAATGTAGATCCAAAAAAGTCAGAAAGGATGACGATAATCCAAAACAAGCTAGTACGAAAATGCGTAGAAGCGCAGTGGTATCTGCGTTAAGGAACGATTTAAATTCAAAGAACTTATCCAAATCGCGGAAGTGAGAGATCGGAATTGGCGGAAAAACACCCCAACGTTTCAAATAATTCTGATCTTTAATTGTTCGTTTTTCAAGCCCAATATGCTTAAAGAACGAGTTTTAAACATGAATGTCATTCTTTCAGAATTGATTTGACCTGAAGTAAGCAACGATTTTTGTATATCGATTTTTATAGTCTGTGAATAGTTCACTTACAATACTGACATTAATGACATGAGTGATGACAGCCGTCCTTATTACCTTTCCAGGACAAACTATATAATGTTGCTAATTTAAAAATTTTCAATAAATTTTCCTTAGTATTTATACATACATAACAATTTTATAAAGAAATTGCAATTTACTTTTCAGGAATACATCGCAAGTTTTATTCTTTTTTATCCAAGCATTCTTTTATAAAATCCTCGGCTTATATATTTAGGAAGTAATCAAAGCGCTGTGCAGCAAGCGGGTTAACAAAATTCAATTCAGATTGAATCCATATTATGTACATTTACCATTTGTACGGAATAAATATTGACATGGAATATTTGAACGATTTTGCCTTAGGCATTTGTCCTTATATAGAACGATTTCCTGTTCTTTTGTGGCTGCTTCAATTGGCTTTCGATCAAATACTTATTATAATTAAAATGATTTTAAATTGGTGACAATCTTTTGCATTTAGACAGAAATAATTTTTTAAATGTTAAGATTGTGTTTGTAAGTTATTAAGTTAAACCCTTGAATGTCACGATTAAGAAGAAACTATGAAAAATGGGTTGTTTGTTAAATATTGCAGTGCCATATAGCCTAAAACATGTAGCCACAATTATGGAACATTCTAAGGCATTCTAAGGCTAAGGTGTAATTATTGTATTGTATGTATGTTGACCGCAACATTTTCCCACGTTTATAATGCAGAAAATGTTTAAGAAAATTCAGGAGGCCCAGAAAGTTCCAAGTATAAAGCCACAAAATTAAAGTGATTTGTTGCTTCGCAGTTTTAGATATCCTTACCGCAAGTTTAAAATCTAGATGGCAAAAATTTAGTTGTGTCAGAATTTTTAACGTCACATTTTACGGCCAGCGTCATGCTGTTATTTAAAGTGTACTTTTTATTTTACAATACTAACTAATTGATACAACTGCTTGACGTGACTCTTCTCGTTCATTATAAGTTTACTCGAGAAGCACTAGTGGAGATATAAACATTTCCCAAGATCATTTTCCGATACTGTAAAGGAATTGTAAGGAATGTGAATGTAAAGGAATAACTGTAGTGTAATGAAATTAAAAATTCCCAGTGGGAATTTCGAAAAATAGGTTCTTATCCACGTGCTTCAGATCACCCTGTCAAACCAAAAAATAACACTAAAGAAGCAGATTAGGTTTAAGTGTAATTAAAGTTCATAAAACAAAGACGCCCAGTTGGAGAAAGGACTTAAGAAAGGAAGGAGCAAAAACATAAAAGAAACTGATCCTTCCAGTTGCCGCCACTGACCTTGCTGTATTACAAATAAATGCAAATGTATCAAAACCAATCACATGTAATTAATTATGCGTATAATAAAAATTTTGGTGGATTTGGCAGGTGCGATTTTGTCATCGGATTAACATATGCCATATGAATTAATTCAAATAATTAATGGATGCAATAAGTAATCCTCTAATATAATACAAATTGACTAATCAAACTTAATTCAATTCTTTGAAATTAATTTAACATATCAACCAATCACTTTAATAGCGGTTAATTAACAAATAATGTAAATATAAATTTATAAATAAAATTTTATTTGTAAAATATAAACACCGCTCCGTGTGAAAGGAATAATCCTAAAACGATGCCACTTACACGGAAATATTATTTACAAACATTATACATACATAGCCGAAACCAAGTAGCCTAAACGTCGACTGATGTAATAAAAAGATACACAATATAGAACTTTTCCAAAAATCCAAAGAATTTTATTTAACATTAACTTATACATACGATGATTCGCAATAGTAAATAATAATCAAACATTCCGCCTTTACGCGCGCGAAAAAACTCAAACCACGCTGCCTCTGTGACCCTTTACCGCAAATCCATATGGCATGCCGACTGAATTTTTACGAGCAGTCGGGAAGCTTTGTCATAACGATGTGTATATATAATATCTACACCGGAAGGATATTTTCGCATTTCTTTTTATGATTTTCAACAAAAAAAGTTTTACTACTTTTACGATTTAACCCACCCAATTTTCAATAATTAGTTATACTGTCTCACCCTTTTGTGTTTGCGACCGATTGGTGGTCTTATCTGCCATTGGCTATTACTACTTGATTGCCACTTGATTTTTACTCGTTAAGAGGAGTAACTTACGCTTTCTAAGATTTTGGTCACATAGAGTTACTACCACCGCCGCTAATGAGGTTCCACCACTTATGTTCTTCGTAGGGTTTCGTCAATAGGATAATGCAATTGTGATCCTTAGAAATGTCAACGGATCAAAGATTTTTTTATTGGTCGAGATTCGAACCTACTTAAAATTTTCTAGCAGAAGATTCCTTCAAGCCATGCCCAGCGTGCCATCGACCTACGAAAGTTGCCACCGGTGAGCCGACCACCTAAAGTTGCTTTTTCTCATGTAATATCATATAAAAGGACCTACCCAAGCCAGCGTTAATTAGACGCATTTTGGGTCTTTGGGTGAGCAAAACCCGCACGTTTCAACTAGCATAATTCACCATTAAAAGATCAAACCTATTTTCTCGAACAGCGAATAAAATTCGCAGTTTTCAATCTGATTTGCATCAAAATAAGTGCCAGTAGCAATTCTCTTATTTTATTTTATTAAAATATAAATTATAAATAAACTCAAATCAATAATACTACGAACATCAAGTCAAGTATACATATATTACATCCATTATTTTCTGCTGAATGTTACATTCTCTCATTCACCTTTTATTTCATTCACTCATCTCGGTAATTCATAATCCTTCCTTGACAAACTACTTCGTCAAAGGGGTCAACGTCAGAGGAAGAGGCAAGCCAATCGCCAAACTTACACCAACGGGGATGACAGAAATGCAACACCAGACAGGTAAATCAGCTGCGACACGCATGTACACCAGCGTCATCCTCACCACCGAGGCAATAGCGAGTAAAATCCACATCACCACCCGTTCGCCACTACCACCTATAGCTCCAGGAAATATGCTATTACCCCCTACACCCAGCAAGGGATAGATCTACAAGCTAACTAGTCACCACCGACAGGGAATTAATCCTAGATACACAACAAATTCATTTTCATCCGTCAAAAATAACATCACATAAACAATTTATTTTTATATTTTTGTGTTTTATGTAGGAAGTGGAGAACCCTTCAAAAGGCGAAGGATGTAACAGTGTGGGATTCCTACCGCACTAAAACTCCACTCCCGATGGATTTGTGAAAATTAGGAGATTGGAGATTTTATTAAAGGACGCTTTAGAATTTATCATCCTTCAGCCTGGAGTTGGTAGTGAATGGGTAATTTACATATAGTGTTGGTAAGCTAATAGCTTGCAGGAAAGATATGCTATAGCATTCGCTTTACAGCCAAGGGAAACCTGCAGAAAAACCTTGGCCATAGCATTTAGGAAATTTGGTTACATGCTAGTTATATTCTAGTAATACTTGCTTAGCAGGGCAAGAAATTGCCTGTTGACCTTAGATGTTATGCTACTTGCACCGGAGTGCAAGCGATATTCTGTTGCCATATGGATTCTATTGTGCCGCAGGAGATGTCGATATTCTTGTTTTGTTTTTTGGTTTTTTATCTTTATATATATTTTTTTCAAGTTAGTGCCCTTAAGAAAAGGATAGTCGTATTTCCTCGAGGGTTTTCTGGAGGTCTTCGGAAGGCTCTGGCATTGACTGAATAATTCTGGTTGGTGGGTGGGAGAAAGGTGTTCTTGGCGGTTTACGACCCACTTTTGGACTTTATAAGTGGACCTCAGAGTGTTGTAGGCTACTGGGTTGTTTTCTTGTGAACGTCTAAGTGGATATTTAGATTGAAGTGTTTTCAATCTGTCACTGATAGGAGTGACCTCTAAGTGTTCATATAGATTGGCGCTTGGAAACTTATAGTGGAGTTTGTGAATTTTCCTTAGAATCGCGCGCTCACAAGGTTTTAACATATGAATTTCATTGTTTGTGGCGGAAGAGTACAGAATTGCGCTGTAGTCGATAATTCGTCTTATATATGTATATTTTGTAGGTATGTTCGAGTGTTTTAGAGTCACAGCTATATAGTCGTCCTCTGAGACTTGAACTTAGATTAACTCGTTTTCTAACTCTGGCTAAAGTGTGCTGAAAGTTATACCCAGGTACTTAACCTCATCCCATAGTGGAATAGGTTTTTTCCCATAGGCGAAGTTGGATTTCAGAAGAGTCCTGATGTTTATTTCTTATGTAGTTGGGGTACTGGATCAAAATAGCTTGGGTTTTAGTAATATTAGGCGTTACTAGCCATTTCTTTGCCCAGTCAGAAAACGTGTCAAGACAGTTTTGGAAGTTTTTTTGTTTGGGGCTCGCAGGCCCAGAAAGCTGTTGTCATCAGCACAGATAGCACTAGGACAATCCTGAGTTTAATGTTGAGGCATATCATAACAATATGCAATGTGGAGTAGTGGGGCGAGCATAGAGCCTTGTGGAACAACGGCTAGAGGATGGATTTCCCAAGATAACTTGTCTCCTACTTTGATACGAGTGGAACGGTTGGAGAGGTAGGATGTGATAAGTTGAAGGGTGGTGTGGTGGAGTAGCTTAAATCCTATGAATTTTATAATCAGTCTGGAATGGGAAATGTCCAGGAAAACTGCTAGGGAACAGTGACTACTTTAGATAACCCGTTTAGAGAACGGGTTACATCAGTTTGGAATTTCAGAAGTAGATATTGACTAGAGCGAAATACTCTAAATCCAACTTGATTGTCAGTGATTATATGATTTGATTCGAGTACGCTCCTCAGACGGATTGTAACTATCCTCTCAAATATCTTACCCAAGACTTTGAGGAGAGTAATCGGCCGGTATGACGCGACCCAGTTCAGGTCTTTATTAGGTTTGGGTATTACAATAGTATTAACAGTTTTCCAAGAATTGGGAAAATATCCTAGTAAAAGATATTTACTATATATTTTGGAAAGTAACAACAATTTATATCATCATCCGCTACTTATATCATATCTTCGTCATGCTAACCAGCTAAAACAACCTGCGATATCTTCGGCAATGCTGCTCGTTCATCATTCAACCATTTAATTCTACCGACGTCCTAGAAAAGCAGAAGAGCAACCAAAACGCAATGAGAAGAAGAAAATATTAACAGAAATCGCTACTTTACTTGCTATTTGTACTAATGGATTATAGTAATGGGATCATACTAACAACTTTCGAATTGTAAATAGAAGCTATACATTGTAAGTCAATAAAAATCACAAATCGAGTTCAAAAATTCGACTTCAAAAGTCATCTCGTTATTGCGTATATGCATTTGTGTGTACCCGTATATGAATTAAAGTACTTTATTATAATAAGAGTAAGATCAACGAATTTATTAGCCATCCTTAGAGCATTTTTATGGTACAAAAATAAATTAAAAAGCAGTATAAAAGCAGCAATTACTATCATGCTTTGATAAGAACAAATTCTGTAACAACTTCTGCAGGTACACAGAACTACAAGAAATAAGTGTCTGTATTTTCAAAAATGGATTTTTGGTCCTGGTAAGCATCAAAGAAAAAAACTTCGCTTATCAGAAGAAGCAATTTGAAGAAGCAATTTTGACCAGAAGAACATTTATCAGAAGACCTTCATCAAAAGAAGCAATTTCGCCGGCTTAGGCTATCTAAAATTTAATGTCACTAAACTACCGCTGCAGGGTGGAGTAAAGTATCTTGGAATAATACTCGATTCCAGACTCACTTGGAATCTGCAAATTGATAGAATCATAGACACAGTTGCTATCATAGACACAGTTGGTGCTTGTGGGGCTGTTAGATCTTCCGCCACAAGCATTGATCATACAAACAGAGGCGGAAGGCGCACTCCAACGACCGATAGGTTCATAGGCCAAATATGGCAAAGAAAATAAGACATGGAATAAGAATGTCTATCTCCAGAAACTGCGAGGTCTATACAGAAACTACGAGGTCATCATTGGCTCAAACTTGAGCAGAAATATACGAAGAACCACCAAGATGCAGAATTTCCTGCCTTCCAGGCGATTTGTTTCAGATTTTGAGGCCGAAATATTTGCAATTCTTCATTGCGAACACGAAAATATAATAAAAAAACATATATATTAAACAGAGGTTTTTGTAACAAGCGACAGTCAATGGGCACTTCAGACACTGAACAATGCAAGAAACGTGTCTAGACTAGCGGACGCATGCATCAGTGCATTGTGCAGACTGGTCATTAGCCTGATATGGGCCTTATAGCACAGGGGCATTGTACGCAACAAATTAGCACTAGTAACGAAAAGCATCTAGCACAAATTTCAGACGACCGGAGCCAGCTCTGGGAATGCCTGCTAGTTCTATCAGAGAAGTGGAAAATTCAAAAATATGTAGACAGTTGGGAATAATAAGTATGAAATCAACACAATAAGTGCTTTATAGAAATTGTAATTATAGAGCATTGTATAGAAAAGCGTTTCGAGACCAACCCATCCGATTTTATCAGACTTGGCAGGATGAAAATAAAACTGGTAACTCGTCTGTTAAGGGAAAACGCAGCTCTGAGGGAACGTATAAAGAAAATTGGCGTAGACATTACAGGTGTGAGTATCGGCTATGTCCAGAGGAATACGAGGCAGCTTAACATATATTATATGAGGTGAAGCATTTGAGTCCAGAAAGAGAGCGAAGCATTAGAATTCAGAAGGAAAAACCGGTTTCGAGCATCAAAAGTTGACTCCGAATAGGTACAAAAAGGTTCCCACTAGGAAATATTGAAACTGGTACAGATACAGATATATTACACTTGAGACACTAATTAATCAGTGAAAGTACAATAAGCCGATTGACTGCAATGCTCTGGAGCGGTATTTTAGTAAATTTTCCATTAAACAATAAACGAAAATTTAAATTATAGCAAATTTGGCGTGTAAAAAGAAAAAGTTCCCCAAGTTATAAAAATTATACCATTGCTAACGAAAAGTTCTCTAAACGAGAAGTCGCATAAAAATTTTGAAAATTCTCAGTATTTCTCGTACACCCCATATTTACCTGTTGTAAATAAACTTTGTTTGTAAGAAAATCACATCGAAATCCAATAAAACAAGATAAGTTTTTCCCGCATTTGCCCGCATAGATTATACGCAAACACGTGGTGGAAGAAGAAAAAATATGCTTACTTCCTTTATGTGTTCCCAATTCTTTTTTTTTGTTCTTTTCGCGCAGCAAAATAAACGTAATTATTCTTTATCGCAAAAGGTGCCGTTATTGCATGATATCGATAGGCTACGAAAGCTTTTAACCTAAAAAGGTTTGGAAAAAAGAAGGAATATTTAAAGTAAGTCATCGGCATATTTGAAATATACGATGTTATATATTCGGATCATATTCGCTAAAAAATTACAAGTTATAGCAGTAATAGGGATCATCTGATTATGAATGTGGTGTGAACAGGGAATACTCACAAATTTCAAGGACTTAAAAAAGAGTAGATATCATTTAAAAATATATCATTGAAAATATATAGTTTGTTGGTTTTACATCGCAAGTTCATGATAAAGAAAAAAGAAGCTCGGTATTGTTCTTATTAATGTCAAAAAATTCCAATAGTTCAATTTTAGTACTTTAAAAATTACTGCCATAGTGCCATAAGATAGTATTCGAGATTTCACAATTGCGAGCACCGAAAAGAAGAACACAAAAAGAAAATTAACCAATCGTTAAAATAAACTTTGTATAATAATTATCATAAGACAGAATTAAGGAAATTTGTAATGTTCTATTGGATTCCTCGGAAATTGATTTATACGACTAAGTTTTTGATCGAACACTTTTAATTCCGTTACAAATATTATAAATAGTGCCTCAATGAGAGCGAAAAAATAAAATTTTAAATAAAACACAGTTTTTTTTGAGAAACTATCGAACTGAGGAAATTATGTATGGAATAAACATCTGATAAATTCCTGATAACACATCTGAGCACACCGTCCTCTCGAAACCACATGTTTTTGAAACTTATACCATCCAATTGAGGCACAAAAAACTGGACTATCATGTTGCGATACCATTAGTCATTGACTGTTTGTGCATTTCCAACAGCGTTTTCGAAAAAAATGATCCATTGATGCAACTAGAAAGGACACGTCAATTAGTAAAGCTACGAAAATCAGGCTGGTCTCTACTTTAATTTTCCCAATTGCATCATACGCGGC
>WYDF02001350.1:0-14112 GCA_009867245.2 Adranes taylori
GGTATGTATTTTACGATTATTTTGTATGATGTCGGAGATAGAAGTAAACCTTGTGGAAGCCATTCGAATATAGTCTTTGGGCTAGACGTTGTTTTGCCTTCTCGTACTCGGAATCTCCTGTCTTTTAGGAAAGATTTTATTACCTGTATAATTTCTTTTGGAAGGTCCAAATACCATATTTTGTGCACCAGGCCGTCGTGCCAAACTGTGGCGTAGGCCTATTCTATTTCGTGAAATGCGCCTACGGATTTTAATCATTTGCTTTTGATGATTTGGATCTTGCTTTTGAAATTTTCTCTTGGAGCACTGCTGTATGCTGCATTGCTGCTAGTTTGGATCAGAACCCAAACTGGTTTGGTAGCAGTATTTTTCATTCCTCTAAGAATTCCAGGATCGTGTTCTTGAACAGAGTTATTGCGATTTTTCCCATAGAATTTAATAAACTTATTTATTGGTCGTCTGTTTTTGATTTCTATAAAATCTTTGTCTTTTTTGGAATAGTTGTGATCGTGGCCGTATTCCAGTTACTTGGATACTATTTAAGCTTTAATGTACTGTTAATAATGTTTGTAAACTAGGCTATTGTTTAACTTAATTGCACTGGTTTGGTCGCAGTGTTTTTCTGTCCTGTAAGAATTCCAGGATCGTGTTCTTGAAGAGAGTTTCTGCAATTTTTGCAATAGAATTTAATAAACTTATTTATTGGTCGTCTGTATTTGATTTCTATAAAATCTTTGCCTTTTTTTGGAATAGTGATGATCGTGGCCAATTTCCACTTAGTTGGATAATATTTAAGTTTTATTGTCTGTTTATAATGTTTGTAAATTGAGCTATTGTTTAATTTAATTGCTTTTGTTGGAATGTTGTCCTGTCCAGCGGCTTTTTTTGGATTCATTTGCTTGATTATGCCTCTTGCGTCGTCTATTATACAACTTGTTATTTCCTGTGCCACTGGACTCCACTTGTTTATTTTGCTGGTAGAGTTTAACTGTTTTTGAAGTTGAAAGCTCTGCTTACTTACTACCTGATTAACTAACTTCCCGTACTCTTTTTTTATGAGGCCGTTTTGATTGCTTGTCTTTTTGAATTTTCTTAGGAGATGTCAGAATTGATTAATGCCCTCATTAGCTTCGTCCACTGTTTTCGCCCATAGATCTGCTTTCCTTCTATTCAAGATCGCCGAATCTTTTTTCTTCAGCGCTCTTCATTTTGTCTGATCCTGTGTGTAGCAGGTTTTTGTCCATCTGTTCTGTTTGTTGTTTTCCTGAATTACCTGTCTCTATTCTTTGTTTAGTTTTTTTTCCAGGTCTTTTCCAAGTCTTCTTCTGTGATGTCTGCCCCCTAGGTGACTATTACACTGCCGTAAATATGATTTCGTATTTTGAATGTTGGTTTTTATGCCTACCGCCTCTATAGGAGCTGTATCAAAATTTACTTTAGTAGTGCATATGTCGTTTTTGCTAAGTATTGCCACTCCTGCTTTGCCCGGAATGTTAAAAGAGCGTCCGTTCTTTAGGTATGTTTCCGAGATTAATAAAACAGAAATTTCTTCCTTATCTATAAATTAGATTAGTTATTGCTAGCTGTCCGAATTTAATCCGTTGGCGTTCCAGGTTCCCAGTTTTAAAATCTTACAATCCATTACCTAGTACTGATTTAAGACTACCTGGGAGAATTTCTAGAAGCACTTTCTTTAGCACGCGTTCTGATTGTTTTTCTTCCCAACATTTGTCTTTTATGTAATCAGGGTTCTCTGGGCATTCTTAGTGCGCTGCCGCAATTGCATCATTTTGGTTTCCTGTATTTTGATTTTTTGCATTCCCAAGGTGGATGTTATTCCGCTCATTTAAAGCATTTGTAGTGCAGCCCTGTCGAACATCAGAAGTACTCGCGGTCAAAATATTTAGACAATTCATTCTAATCGCCACACACTAAAAAGTTTCACTCAGATCCATTGTAAAGTAAAGTACAGCAGAAAAAATTGTTGAAATATGATATATTACCAATAGGTTATATATCAATAGGTTGAAATGCAGAAATTAATATGAGCACTCTGACTCCTTCACCACAGTAGATATGTACACTTCTATTTAGTTACTGACAGTCTTAGGAGGTGCAACAAGGAATCATCAGTGAAACAGCTCTTATACAATTAGAATTTCATGTTGACGAAAATACTGTCACATAGATAAGTGCTTCCAAGCATTGGGCTAAATCAATATGCTGAAGAAATCTACACTCTGGAAGTAGTTTGAAAAAGTTGAGTGTTCTTTTAGACCTGGTTTGAAGTAAATGCTCAGCCTGAAGACTGCAGAGGTCAAATAAATATATCGACGAAAAATACCGGTTTACTCTAAATATTTTCAAGGTCAGAAAATATTTGATTGAATTCTTGAATAAAAATTTCAATAGTTTTTCAAAAGTTTGAAACATTCCTATCTTCAATTTCTCCTGACAGATCATGATAAAATGGAAAGTGTGTCAAATCATTTCTTCATAAGGTTTACTTCAAAAGTTTTAGCTTACTTATGAAACAGACGAAATAGTTCTGATACACTCTGAAGTCTCAAGACAGGCAACTATTGTGTCAGGTTAGTCATGAAAGCAAGCTACCTTAAAGTCTGGATCTTCAACTCTTCAAACAAAATTTTCAGTATCTTTGGTGCTGCCTGGAATTTCATTTCTTGCTGCAAAGAATTTCTGAAAAAATTTACCAACACTCAGCCAGCGTACAGGACTGATATATCTCTATATTGGGCTTGTAGCCCATCCGAAATTCTTGGAATTTGTAATGGAATTGTGCCTTATGCGTCACTGTGTTTCACTAACTTGGTGAATTATGCAGTAAAACATTCTCCTCCTCCAGCCTTTTAATTCCTCCTCCCTGTACACCGTACACCATACACTGTACACCGTCGATCATAATACAAGGATACATTCCAAAACAGCCACTGTTTCATTTATTACTTTAAATACATCTTTACCGTTCGTGTTACATCGCAGGGAACACAAATCAAGTTCGCTGAAAATCATCCATATGAATATCAACAATTAACTGGTACTAGTCAGGTCAACACTGTCGCCCAAGCATAGTAAAAAGTAGCTGCATTTTCCAACCATATCTTTTAATTACTTCGTTATTTGTCCTCCCGTACTCTACTCGTTCTGAGATTATTTAATGAGAGGAGGGAACAGTTGCAAATTTTGTAGATAAACTGCTTTCCGTAGCAATTGCAAGTTTCTGAACTATTTCTTGATCACTGAATGCTTTATTCCCTTTAAGAAGTTCCAATGGTACACTGTAAAAAACAGTTATTGCAAAAATCAGCGTAGACGACATTTGTGTAAAAGTACTTTTCTTATGATTCACGCTTTTTTTGTATTCTTGCAGTATAGCAACTTTTGGAGCCCTTAGAACATCTTCAATTATTTTTCATGTGATATACTACTTCATATGACACATTGTACTCTTAACAAGTAGAAATCATTTGCATCAATACAACCCATTGCCATTTGCTCTTATTATTTGTGACGAAGTAATTCAACTCCCATGCATCTTTAAAACTTGTATTTTCATCTTCCTGCTAATATTGCTCGATCTATCTAATACACTGTCCAACAATATGTAAAACAGATGAAATTGCGTACATAACTTGAACTAATTGAACAAAGATTCGACAAGAGTCGTTAGTATGCAGCCCCTGCATCAAAGGGCAAAACTTCACACCGGAATCGGTTGCCATATTAGAAGTATCCGCAGGCCGTGAAACTTGGAAACTAGGGCCGCGAGTTAGGCAGGCCTGTACTAGTGGTTTATCTGAAATACCTATTGTAGAGCTTTTATAACATGCACGGTTCTAATAAGATTACGAGAAACAAAATTTTATTGGGTATTCCAGTAGTTTTTCTGTTCCTACGTTTGATATTCTCCTACGGAGTTAATTCGTCTACGGTAAATTATATAAACCAAGGTAAAGTACTTTGCATATATACACATTTAATCTTAATCACTATAATACATTCCACCATTAGTATTAATCTCTGGATATGTTCCCTTATTTAAGACAATCGAGAACTTGTTTGATTTGAATGTGAAGTGATTCTGGTTTTAAAGTCACCAAGCCATATATAATTAATTTTAGTAGGTAAGTAATATCAGCTATTACAAGAAATATCTTTAAAAAAAGCATTAAAAAAGCACTTTAAAAAAAGCGTATGCTATTATTTGTAAAAGATCTTCAACATCTTCTTATAGTAGCATCGGATGCAACGTTTAGAAAGCCACGTCCAAAATTTGTATTATGAATATTAACTTTTTGAATGCAACTCACAATACATATATAGATAGATAAAATGGGTAGGTGACGATTTGTATCAGTTGATGATATATATGTATTACAATACCTTAATGAGAAGAACTATGTGAGATAAGGAAACATTGATAGATCAAATAGATATTATACAATGAAGAAGGACAATTACGCCATTGGAACCCTTACCCACGTTCTTTCTCGTTCATGCGGAAAGGTCCACACAGCCAATATATAAACCTCATACTAATCGTCACTTACCCATTACATCTACCAATATGTAATGTGAGTTGCATTCGAAAAGTTAATATTCATAATACAAATTTTCAATTCTTTCATGAGCCCGGCTTGTAGCATAGGGAGGAAGAACGTGGCTTTCTAAACGTTACGTCAGAAGCTACTATAAAAAGATGCTGAAGATCCTTTATAAATAATAGGTGAAATGAAAGTTTTAGATATAATGCAATCAATCAGTGCAATATGTTTAATCAACTTTAAAACAATTTTGGACCAATGTGCATATAGGTAAACTGATATGCTTAAAAATTGTTCGCTACTTGTCAGTAACAAATATGTCGAACAATATTTCACCAAATTCCTGCTGATGGTTTAGTATATTGCGCTCAACGCTACACTAAAATGTATTGCTTATGTGCTACTGATAGCATAGAAAAAGAGAAAACGAATTCCGCGCTCTTTCTCTTAGATCTAGTTTAAAATATTAAAGCAGTTTTGGAAGAGAGTTCCTAACTTGCGGCCATAGATTAATGTTAAAGCTAATGTTAAAAGCTCTATACGAAAACTCGACATTGCGCTGTGTCATTGCCGATGGCGTTTTTCGGTTTCTGCCTTTTGGCACACTCGTTTTATATTGAACTTTCGAAAGTTTTCATATCCTATACCAGAAAGTTTTCGCACAAAAAATTATATAGCTGTATATACGTATACTTTCAAATAGAAAGCAGAGACTGGTTAAAACTAGTTTTCCTATTTGTTACTTTTTAGAATTTTGGTTCCAAATATGTGCATCAAGTTTAATCGCTTAAACTAAGTTGGTTCACAGGAATGACAGATATATTTAAAAAAAAACAGGCAACTGTACTACTAGTACTACTTGTCCAAGCAGGACATGGCAGGCAATGAAGTACTTGAAATGAAATGGGCTGTATATCTGCAGTCTACCATATACACAGAAAATATGAGGTCATGAACTGGGATGTTTTGTTTTGAAGGGTCTCTTTAACTCACTGGATTTTAGTGGATGCCAGCACCTTAGAACACAAAACAGACTGTAGTTTTTCTTCAACCTTCGAGATTATTACAGTAAAACCTAATTTCATATATGATGTGCAACAGCGGACCCCAGATTGAGAGCCGCTGGGTTAAATCGATAGAAGGTTTGATGATTTAGAAAACTGCACAAATTTGAAGCCCACAATGTACGTATTCATTTACTGATGTATTCATCGACATTTTTGCGACTTAAAATATAGATAATTATTGCTTGTTACATTTCTATTTAACATTATTAAAATTTAGGTCATATTTTGCGAATTTTGATATATGATTAATGATCATCTATCGAACTGTAAAAGTTTTAAAATAAACAAAATGTAACTTAAAATATAAAAATACAAGTCGCTTAAAATTATTCGCTACAAATGGTATAACTAACATAAAATAATAAATTTATTGATCAATGTGTAAAATTTATTAGAATCATGGATTTTGTTAATTTAGTAATATCTAATTATCAAATTTTTTATTACAACGCGAGGATTTAGCAATGAACAACCTTTAGTGAGTCAGATTTCCGCTCCGCATTTCCTATGCGCTAATGATTATTTAATAGCGGTCGTAATTTTGGCCGGAACATTTAATTTGTATTCATCTTACTCACATTTCTCACTGTCCAGGAGGGTCCTGTTTTAAAATTTAATTTGGAAACGTTTGATTATTATTTACAAATTCTATTTCTATTTTTAGTAACGGAGTAACGGTTATTAATGTTATTAGTTGAAATATTGTAATATTTTTCTTTTCTATTCCCTATATTTTTGAAATTTAAAATTTGATACTCGATGTGAATTGAAACAAAAATAGATGTTAATTATTTCCTCACAAACTTCCGCCTAGTTCACACGTTTCAAGACAAGTTTCAACTTGAAAGCAATTAGTAATGACTCATCACTTCAACGACAAAAGTTAGACTAGATCAAACTTTTCTTGATAATCTGCAAAGCTGATCAACTATATTGAAAGATAGGTTCTCACTATTGATTTCATTCAACCTTTGTTGATCAACTAAAATCGGTTACCTAAACTTGACTCGTGAGAACGCGCCTTAAGAGTCCCACACGGTAGTAGTTCCTGCAATGTTTTGATCAAGGTGTCACCAAAAGGTAAATTTACAATTAATTACGACCTTATATTTACTTTCTTTAATAATTTGCCTTACCCAGGCAAAATATCCGACATTACAAGAGACAACAGTGGATAATAACCCGGAAAATGGGAATAACTTATTTTCTTTTTTATAGAAAGTTAAGCCAATATTTAAATAAAAGTACTTTATATCTCTTTTCGTTTTAGTTCTATGATAATAAACTTTACATACAATAGATTTCAATTTCTATTTATATTAAAAATTTTAAATACTTCACCAACCAGTAAAAATATATTTAAAGCGGAAAATTAATTTAGACTAATAAAATAGTATTGAATAAAACGGACCAAATTGAAATTTCAACATCTAAATGCTCTTTCAAAGCTGATGAGTTCGTTTAATTCCTAAGTTGAATCTGTCTTGTATTAAAGCAGCTAATGCAATTTCAAAAATACAGGATTAAGTTTTTAGTCCCAAGATATTCGAAAGAGAGGATTAATAATAAAGTCGACAGAAAGTCGCCTCGCACGGTTTAAATTAAAACATTTCAAAAATAAATATTATTTCTCCTTTAAATACGCAAAAAGAAGATATTAACTGCAAAACTTTGTGGAGGGAAAAATTGTGCAGAAGAAATATAAAATGACTATCGTCAATATTTGCATTGTACATATTCTTTTAAAATGCTTCTGAAATGTTTAAGTTTTATTAGGCCAAAGTTTTTTTTTATATATTTTTAGCCCGATATCTAGAGTTATCAAAAGTATAACATTTTTCCAAAAATTATTTGGTTCATTATAATTTCATTTAGAAGATGATGAGATTGTAAATATGTTAAATGTGTCTATTCCCAATTATGAGGGGCAAACAATATTTTCAACTACAGAAATCAAAGCCTATACAATATAAATATAAATGATATATTGGTATTCAAGATATTCGTCTTTATGGTTCATGAATCATTTTTTCAATTATCAAAGCATGTATTTCAATTATACGAGGGTTATCTTTAAATTTTGAGATTTGGCAACCCTAGTGCAGTTAGCTCAGAACTGCCATCCCTGTCATAAAGTTTGACACTTTTAAAGGTACTGGTACTCAAAATGTTTTAACCTACAGTCCTATTTGTGGTGTTTACTATAATTTGAATTTGAGAAATTCAACTCGTCCTGAAATGGAGTTAAATCATAGTCATTTTCATAAAATTAGTTTTTACAATTTTTGACGTGGATTAACCCAACAACAGTATATCAGTGAACTTAATATGATCTTTGGCATGAAGGACCAGTATTTATCTGTGGTTCACCAAATTTAACCTTCGATCAATAATGAATTTCGTGAAGGTCGTTTAGAGTAGGTTGTTTCTTCGGAACACATTGAGGCTATCTGTGATCTCATATTGCAAGATTGTCGTGTGGTTTATCGTATGATTAGGGCATCATTAGGCATTAGTGGTAACAGCATACATTCTATATTGCATAACCATTTGGTCGTTACAAAATATGTTAGCGTTGTATCCCACATAATTTGGAAATCGCTCAAGGAGTGGTACGTGCCAATTAGTCAAAAAAAAAAGTCCACAAAATACGATGTCGGTGCTTCAAAACATGTCTCTGATATTATGAGAAGTAACAAATCGTGGATCTATGGGTATAAACCCAAAAATAAACAGCAGTAGACTGTGTGGTTTTTTAAGACGGACCAACACCAAGAAAAGGTGTTCGCACATGAAGCATTTCGAAGCAAATAGTCGCTGGTTTTTTCGGAAACATAGGACATGTCGCAGCCGTACTATAGGTGTAATGTGGAATGGTCAATTCTGAATGGCACACAACCATTTATTTGTCAGAAGACTACGGAGAAATAAGAAAAACCAACAGCAGCACATTCTCCACTACAAGTACATGGGCTCTCACACATCGGCTCAAACAAGTGGCTTTGAATGGGTGAGCCCTCCTGATTTGGGACCCAATGACTTCTTTTATTTCCAAGCAATTTATCAACAATAAATTGCGAAGTCAACTCGACACCTGTAGAAGGGGTTGACGCGTCCACAATGCTTGTTTTGGAATTATCTCAACCGGAGTGGAAAAACTGCTTCAAAAATTTATTTAAACGATTGCGACAGTGCATTGATGTTAAAGCAGAATATATTAAAAAACAATAAAGCCATTTTCGATCATGAATATTCGTTTTGTTACCTCATCCAGAAATATGAAAGATAATCCTCGTAATCGGTTTATAAAAATGAATTTTTCAACTTTATCTGTTCAATCATCTTGTAACTTATCTGGAGATAAACCTTGTTAACATATGCCCAAAATTCTAATCTATGTTATATGGGGGTATTTCTCTATGTGTACAATTTTTAACCTTCTATAATCTTGAAAAATATATCTCATGTCACAGGAAAGCATTAAAATCAAAATTCAACTTAATTTTCTTAAATGTGTAAATCACCTCATCTGAACTTTTGTTCAAATTACCTACCTTGTTGCATTGCCAGTTCAATACAAATAATTTTGCACGCTAATGGAAAGCAATATGAGTAAAGCTATGTAGTTTTGCTAAGACTGTTGCTTAAAGGGGTCATTAAGAATTATTATTAATAAATTGGTCGTAAAAAGTAATATAAAATTAACATTTTCTCTAGTCTGGATAATCTGAGGCAGTCTCAGAAACATCAAGGTTTTTATAGAAATGATGGAAACACGATGGTACCCATGTTAGCAGCTTCTCAATGTCCTTGAATTTACTTTTGTTTAAAGATCCTAAGTCTTGGTATTCACTACCGGCAATTCTGTCCGGTTTGGAAGATCTAGTTGTAGTTCTAGTTTCGCTAATTAAAAATTTTTCTTTGTTGATATTGATTTTGTAATTTTTAAGAGGCCTTGAGTTTCTTTGTAAAGTGATATGAAATTTTTAAAATCTTTAAGATCAATGTCATATACTTCTATGAAATCCATAAATCGGCACTGACGAATAAAGTGTTATCAATCCCATGGCACAATGATTTGTGTCTGAATAATCATCTTTTTCGCCGTCTCAACTACGGAATGCACTCCGGAATACATCAACTTCCATATGAGTATGCCACTTTAATAAAAATTTATGATCACTTTTATCACTCCGATTCCCGCGCGTATCGGAGTGATAAAAGCAGCGTGTTTGCAGCGTGTTATATTGAGTTAGTTGACTGCCGAATCGCAAAGCTTGAATTTCGCTGATTCATCCACAGCTGTGTCTCAAAGATACGCTGCGACTACATTTGTAAATTTCAACATTTGTTTTATTTATAATAATATATTGATATATAATACAATTATTGTGAACTATTCAATGAGACAGTTTATATCAAGATTAAGCTAGAATGCAATGTACTATATAAGATTTTCAATACCAGATTCAGAAAAGAGATATAATGTATCTGAAATGTACCCGCAACTATATTTTTTATATTCATCTGGCACTTATTTACACAAAAGGCCAGATTATGTGATTTCAATAATCCAAAAGATGTTTTTCGAATGGGAAAGACTTCTTCAGGGCGATGATGGTGATACTAGGGACCTTATTGAAGAAGATATTGATACTGACGCATCTCAACATATAGAAGAGGAAGAAGTTGAAAGTAGTGAACATAGTGATGTCGATGAAAGTTCTACATCTAATGATGAAACTAGTGATGGTGCCTATGTAACTACTAGAAAAGTCAATATAAAGAGATAGAAAGATTTGTTTGGAATAAGGTTCCGTTTACTGCAGTGCGAAAAATCCAGGAACAGAACTTGTAACTAAACTACAAGGTGCTATTGGTGAAGCTCGGCAAGCTAATACTTTTATAGCTGCATGGAAATGTTTTTTCGATTACAGCATTCTCGATAAAATAGTGCGCCATACGAATCAATATATACAAATAATTGAGTCTCAATTCAGGCGAGCGGGAGATGCGCGTAAAACCGACATTATAGAAATGAAAGCATTAGTAGGTTTGCTCTACCAGTTTGGACAAAGGCGGTCGGCTGAATTTGAATGATTTGTGGGATAGCAATGGAAATGGTGTTGAATTATTCAGAGTGACCATGAGCTTGGTGCATTTTAGATTTTAAGGTCGTTGTAACCGGTTCGATGATCGCGACTCATAAGGTAAATTTTTGAAATATTTTTTAATAATTGCGTCAAAAGCTACTAAATGGGTGCCTATGTCATCATTGACGAGAAGCTAGAAGCTTTCCGCGGAAAGTGCAATTTTGTACAGTATATAACTTCGAAGCGGGTAAAATATGGTATAAAAATATTTGGCCTCACTGAAGCCAAAACACATTACACTAGTAAAATGGAGGTATATGCTGGAGCACCGTCAGATGGTCCATTTTCCGTAAGCAATAAAAGTACAGATGAAGTAAAACGACTGATTTCACCCATAAGTAACACAGGCAGAAATGTTACTATGGATAAATGGTTTCCTGATGTGACATTAATGCAACAGCTGGCAAAAGACCAAAAGCTCTCAATAGTTGGCACAGTCAAGAGGAACAAGTGGCAAATTCCATCTGAATTCAAAAATTTAAAACAACGCGAGATTAATTCAAGTGCTTTTGGCTTCCACAAAGAAGGAACCCTAGTATCATATATGCAAGAAAAAACAAGCATGTGGTGCTTATATCAAGCATGTACTTTGATGAGAAAATTGATGATAACCCTGGCGAAAAAAAAACCGGAAATTGTAACATTCTATAACAACACAAAAAGAAGTATCGATGTTGTAGATGTAGATGTTCTACACATAATGTAGCTCGTAATACGAAACAATGGCGAATGGTGGTGTTTTTCTCCATGTTGAATGTTGCGGGACTAAACTCACAGATAATATATACTGGCAACCAAAATGGATGCAAGTATCGTCGACACTATATTCGATCTCTAACTAATGAGTTAGCAAGAGATGATCTACAACAGAGATGCATATCTAACACCGTCCTACCGCAAAATATAACTACACGCCGCAAAGAAATCATCAATGTTCATGGTGTTGAGAACGGTGCTCTTGAAGTTCCTGATGCAGGAACTGTAAATATGAGCAAAAGATACAAGCCGTGTATCGGAGAACAGAGGACTAGATTGATAAAATACAAATGTTGCTCATATGTATTTGTGCCTATAACGTGCAACGTATTTGTGCCTAAAACATGCAAAAAAAAATTGCGGCGATCAGTGTCAAACATCACCGAATAAAAACCGTAGTGTATTGTAAAGTGTAATGTAATTTAATTTCTAATGTACTTATCATAATGTTATATATTTTTCAATAACAAATGATGCGTAATTGGGTTATTGATTTAAATTTATAGTGTAAAACTTTAATCCGACACTCAAAACACATAAATTTTCTTTGTTTTTTGATTAAACATATATGTCTATATGAGAGATATAGCGCGACTATATTTGTCGGGCAGAAACCGCGAGTAACGGAAGGTTAATGTAGGAATCATTCTTAAAATCCACAAGGAAGCGGAAACGACTATAAAATTGCGATTTTGACCTGAAGTATTATCCAAGCAAATTGTCAGCGGCTCTGTTTCAGTCCCTACAGTGCCCATTTTAAAATACACGAAGGAGTTTCATTGCCAGGACGAGCCTACTAATTCGTCTCACATTGCGCAGTAACTATTCTCGTTTGTTACATTCAAAATAGTCAGGCTGAGATAAAATGCCTGGGAATCCTTTGTCCTGTTTTTTAGATCGTACCTCATTTTGCTTCATTTAGGTGTGCTTCATACGCTTGTTGCATTTACACGTTTTCCTGTTCAACATTTACACTTTTTAGGCGCAGAAAAATCTAATCGCAAGTCACAGGTATCATTGACCGGCTGATTAAATGACAAGTTCAATTCATGATCAAAAATGTCGGAATAAAGTCATTTTTAGCGATGAGTTTAAGCATGGATGTGTTGACTCCTCCAGTTCTAAGTGTCCAAAGAGTATATCTTTGTTAAGTTCAAGTACGTATCTAAATACTTTTTCCGTTCTTTCTCTACTGTATTGGTTCGCTATTACAGGGAATTAGTGAATATGTGCTCGTACACTGCTTCTCATTTCTTCAGGTAATTTACCGGGCGGTCCGTGTTTTCAGCCAAACCATTTCAAGATCAATCCTTTTATTTGGAGCTGTTTTAACTACAGTATCGGTTATGTCAAGAATATTAGCAAACTGTTTTGCAAATTTCTGTTTTCTTCCAGCTGGCATTCGCGTACACTGTTCCACTCAAAAATATACACCTCGACCAATAACCCCAAAATTGAAAATTTTGTAGTTAAGATAGTTTACATCTGGGGTACAAAATTTATTAGATATTCTAGTAGCTTGGCAATAACTTTCAACAGTTAAAATCACCCTTTTTAAATAGTGGAAGGAAAATAGCTATCTTTAATAACTTTGGAAAAACTCCTCCGGAATGATTATTATAAATATAAACGTAAATGAAAAAGACGAATTGCAGCCGGTGATCAAGTTTTAATCATATCCTTCGTTAGGATTCAATCGACAGCCTATTTGCGTCCCGAGAGTTTTTAAGAAAGGGATTTAATATAGATGCATTTTTTTTCTATCACAGAACGCAATTAAGAAATGGTCATGCACAGAAAAGACATGTAAATCATTTCTTAAAACAAATAAATTAAATGAAGTTTTGGAGATGTCTGAAATTGATCATGACCATGACCAATTAACAATAGAAAAAGTGAACTTGCAAATTTTACGAAAGAGTGAGAAAAGAAAAGCATCAGAAGATTTGTTCCAGACACCTGCTAAATTAACCCGTTCTTTTCGATTGCTCCGATATCGGAGAATGCAGGTATGAATTTCTAAAATCGAGCGTTTGGTAAATTAAGCGCTGTTATTAGTCAGCACGTATCTGACAAGCATAGAAGCAACTTTTACATCAATGTTAAAGTAATAAAGTTTAGTTGTCGTTAAATAGTTACTTTTCAAACACAATAATTTTTTACTCACTTGTTAGAACACGCGATGTCGTCTAACAAGTAAATATATATTTTCAATTTATTATCTTTTAAAAAAATCTCAATATATTTTTAGACATATTAATTAGATATAAATTATAATGCTTAATAAATACAATTCCTTATCTGAATATTGTTCTTTTGAATTTGTATGTTCCGATATCGGAGCAATGCGATAAAAAAGTTCGCGACCTCGATGTTGGATGAAGATTTTATTTAAATGAAGAAGTTACAATTTTAAGTCTGTTCGACTTTTAAAATCATGAATGACTACAGGTTATACTTTCCGATATTGAAGCTATGGGCTCAAAAATATATTTTTTAGACATTACACCACAGAAGAATTGGCACAATTAGTGGAAAATGAAAATTTTTGGAAGGCTGATATACAGACTT
>WYDF02001361.1:0-14111 GCA_009867245.2 Adranes taylori
AATGCGTATTATTCAGGCGTAAAATCATACAAATGTAATGAATGCGATTATAGTTGTAAACAAAAGAGCTATTTGAAAACACGCATGCGTATGCATAGGAGTTAACTTTTAGATGAAGAAGTCATTTAAACATCCATAACATTGTCCATATAGACGAAAAAACATTTAAATGTTTAGAGTGCGATTCTAGTTTTGTACTAGAGAACACTTGATAGCTTACATCCGCATTCATATGGGTGCAGAACCATATAAATGCTCCGAATGCGATCAATTAATATTTTAAAACATTTGAACAATATCTATCGCTCTATAAAAATGTGCTTATTAAGAAAGTGCGTAAGGGATGTATTCTGTTCATTTTGTAATGATAACCGTTTGTTCTATTGTTCAATACTTGATTATCTACACTATGGTGTAGATTATCTATATTTTTGCTTACATTTGAAGAACTAATGCTATTTTACAATAAACGGGAACGAAACATGATCGAAATGGTGCAAGTATATTTAGAATTAAAGATAAGCCTTTAATCTACGATTGTTCTTTACCAATAATTAACCGAAATATTTGTAGTCGTAATGGACGAAAATAAATTTCTTTTGTACACTAATGTACTGTTAATTGTCTTTATCATTTTAATATTTTCGTTTCCTTTCTAGCTTCCTTAATTCGTTCTTTTCAGCCATCTTCTTTCGACAATCACCCTACTTTGTTTGACTAGTAATAATTCAATGAGCGTGAGCCTTTATCTAGATATCGTGGAGTGCTCAAGTATGGACCTTATGCCATATCCTCTTCTAAATTTTCCGGGGTGGTGACTCTTCTTTGGAACGAACCTTCTTCCAACTGGAATATGGACTTCTTCTGCTCTTGAATCTAATTGCCTCAATACGCTATTCTGTTGCTGATGTCCTACATAGTAATATTCAATGATTTATCACTAACAATTTCTGGATGATTACTATTCGCTCTTAACTTTCTAATTTTCTTATTTGATCATTTTCTTAGAAAAGGAAATTCATTTTCATACAATTCTCTTTTAGGTATAACAGCTCTACATAACGCCATCTGTGCCGGTCATTTTGAAATCGTCAAGTTTCTCGTCGAATATGGCTGCGATGTAAATGCGCAGGACAGTGATGGCTGGACTCCATTACATTGTGCCGCCAGTTGTAATAATGTAAATATGGTAAGATTCTTAGTGGAGCATGGAGCCTGTATATTTGCGACAACGCTAAGCGATCGCGAAACAGCGGCGGAGAAGTGTGAAGAAGATGAGGAAGGCTTTGATGGATGTTCGGAATATTTGTATAGTACGTCACTTTTATCCAATAATTTTTTAAAGATAATAACTTTTTTAATACTATTCCTTATTAATACTTTTTAATACTATTCCAGGTGTACAAGAGAAATTGGGAATTTTATCGACCGGTACCGTTTACGCTGTCTTTGATTATAATGCTCAACAATCGGATGAGTTGAGCTTCAAAGCTGGACAACAATTGACAGTCATACGAAAAGGGGATGAAAGCGAGCGCGAATGGTGGTGGTCGAAATTAGGCGATAAGGAAGGTTACGTGCCACGAAACTTACTAGGGGTGAGGCTCATTATATCATATATTTTTTGCGTATTTTAATTATTGCATAAATTCCAGGAATACTATATTTTCTCATATAACCTTATGATCACAAAAACTAGAAAGTTAATTTTATTGTGTCTACGACATAGTTATTGGTATCAACCAATCTCCATGATTGATTTTACGTTCCACCATCTTCAATCTATCTTAGGCCAGATGTTGGAGCATTGGAAGCAGAAAAACAATCATATTTTATCAGTAATAAAACAATCGGTTCATCCTGTTTTATTCCCAGAAAAATGGAGTAAATATAGAGACAGAATGCCAAAAAATTGTACGTGATAGTTTTGAAGCTTTTGATCTAGTGAACAGTTATAGAGAATTGGCACAGTTATAGAGAATTGTAACAGAAATGGGAATACCACAACATCTTTGTCATGTCACTATTAATATCTCCATAGAAGAACAATTGAGAATACAATACCAACTAAGTGATATGTCTTCCTGTTATAGCGCTTTGAGACCACACTTGCGTATTCATACTGGTGCAAAACCATTTAAATGTTTGGAATGCGATTTATGGTTTCAAGAAAGCAGTCAATTAAAGAGACAATATTGTTCCTACCGGTGCAAACCCATTCACCTGCTTTCAATGTGATTCAAGTTTTGGTCCTAAAATCAGTTGAATAACACACTTGCGTATTTATCACGCGGAAAGCCATAACAAAACGAGAAAATGGATGGATGTGGGGAATGGATGTATGAATGGAGGTAGAATGGGTGATATAACATTCAGAGCCCCTCCCCCTTACTTTATAAAAATTAACAAAAACCCCTAACAATAATTTTACCTCACTAATTACAAGTTAACGGTAGCGAGTTAATAACTTATAAAAAATTCTAACTTATTCTTAACAGGATCTGATTAACCACGTCATAATTATCAAATAATACAAATGCTTGAGGCGCCAAAATTATATCAAGACACAAAATGTAAGTTTATTTAAAGAAGGTACTTAATCCATCAATGTTTCGACGATGGTCCGGACGGCTGACTAAAAGACAACTCAATAGGTGATACAATTCTAAGAGTTGGGAAGCCTCCAATAACTGCGTATGTCATCGCCACCGAAGACATCCAAAATTCAGATGCATGTGGTACTTGCTGCGCCCCAAAATGCCTACTCAACACCAAACAGTACAACACGAATAGGCCTCTTAAAAAATCTTCTTAATTCATCCTTACGGTGAAGACCTTCAACATGAAAATGATTAACCTTCCACGACAAGTCCAACCGCAAGCCAACAGCCGCTGGATGCCCCAGGGGTGTTGCCTATAAATGACAAACACATTCTAGTACCATTCTGAGATACAAAATTAGTAATTTTACCCGATCCGGCGTCACGAAACAGTAATGCCTAGAGGCTTAATTTAAATCCTCTCAAATATCCCATCCCCATTATAACACAAAGTATTTTTCGCTCACAAAGGCAGTTTATATTTGGAGAATTAAATTAGTAACAGCCAAGAAATTGGCTACTACATATGTATTTATCAGAGGAGAGTCATCACATCCGGTTTCTTCCACCTTAGCCGAGCAATATGGATCCCTCCATATGTCCTCCAATTGTGCCCAACAAAAACGCATTAGAGCAATGCCTCTTACGTAATCCATCGACCAACAGATAATTCGGAATTTGAACGTCGGCCAGAACAACTCCCCACTGGCAATTTCCCCTCAAACGAAAATTACAATTGTATCAATATTACAACATCACCAGTTCCTACGATAATATAGTCTAAACACTTTAACTCTATTATCCAAGTCGTCTGCATGCAGCGACATCTTACCGGAAGGGCGAACCAGTTCCGCGATTTATGGCCAGATATTTCAAGTTCAAAATCTACTTCAGTAGAGTACTCACCCTACTGCCACAAGTATTCTACATCTTTTAATGTCGGGAGAATTACTCTTATGATTTATTTAACCAAATACAATCCTTATCACAAACGGCTAATGTCGACTAGCACCCAAAATATAATCCTGCGCCATCTGTTGCACAGAACTCACACTAAGGTTGTCTAAAGAATTTGTGAAAGAAATTCCACTTTATATAGATCATTTGACCAACACATATGACTTTAAACTTGTAGGTAAGTGAATTCCTTACTTATAAACGTAAACAAGCCTTTCTATTCAACTTGTTGTCAGAATGTCATGTACATAATGTCAAAAAGGTAACAAAATGTCACCAGTAATAATCAAACTCATTTTTTCGATGTCAACAATATTTCTACATGAGAGAAATACGGGAAAAAATAAAATATGCAAATCAAATGGAAAGGAAACAATCTATAACAACACATTATTAATTTTACTTCATTAAATAGTTGTAATTTCTTGATAACTATCACTTCCTGTGCCCGATAAAAGACTATTATTACTTCGTATTATTGCAAATGTCACAAAATAACTTGAACATTCAGCTTCCATAACACAGGCCCCGGATGGCCTAAAAACACCTACTATATGTCGAGTGATAGTTCCTCTGAATTTCATATTCAACCAAGAGACTGAGAATAAAAGATGTAATAATAAAAAAGAGAATTGATTCAGATGGAATGGCGAAGGTAGGAAAACAAAATTAAGGAGATGTTAGAGAAAGAGGATGGGTGTCGATGAAAAGCATAAAACAAGTGGTGTAAGGGATTGCGAGGAATTTGATAAGGAGAGGTGAAAAGATTGGGAATAAAAATGAGGTTGCATGGAGAGACTTTGATGAAGATTAGTGATGAAAGGAAAAAAGGGCTAGATATTTCGAAGACATAAATTTGTGTTTTTGTCATCCTTTTCCATATCCGGACAGAATCAATTCAGAATACCACCTCTTCATATAAGTTCAACAATATAAGAGACTGGATCTCATCTTCTCACATTTTTATATTCTCACTTTGTGGTCTCCAAATTACCATATCTGAATTTTGTAATCAGTTTTTCTTTTCGTTCTCACTTATCCCTAAATATTCTAATTTCATAAACACATTTTCTGAGACTAAAACAGGATTAACAGATTCTTTTGCGACTGCTAAAAGAGGGTTGTCTTTTTTCTTCTTCCAATTCTCCAAACTCGCAGTACTAACAAATATCACTGTATATGTGATTGTGTACAAATGACATTGGACCAAAAATAACAGCAAGGCAAAATTCAGCATATATAAAAATACAAAAATAGCTACATGTTACATCATCACGATACTCGTAGACAAGTATGGCGATTAGATGCAGAATATGCGAGAAAAATAAGGAACGATGGGAATACTGGGTGAAACGAGTTGTATCAAGTTCTCTGCGTGCATATCATTGATCCAGATATCTTTTCCTTTTAAGCTTAAGTAATGGACCTCTGTTACTTGATACCAAAGCCGCTAGTAAAACTTTATTTTCTCTGCCAGGAGCATATATTTTCCAAGTACAAGAATGCGAATGTGATTATCCTTGTGCACAGCAAATATGCATTTTCATGAAAATTAAACGTCGCTCAAACGTTCAGAATGTGATTTAAATTGTATACAAATACGACATTTAAAACACACGTAAGTTTGTTCGTGCAGGTAAAAACCATACAGATGTTTAGAATACGATTCTAAATGTTCATAAAAGAACACTTTGATGAAACACATGTGGATTCATAGCGGCCGAAAAAAACATACAAATGTTTAGAATGCAATTATAACTTTGCAAAACGGAGCATTTTGATGGCACACATGCGTATCATACGAGTGAAAAAACATTCAAATGTTTAAAATGTGATTATATCTGTAAAAAACAGAGCAATTTGACTTGCACATGCGTATCACACAGGTGAAAAACCATACACCTGTTTTAAATGTGATTCAAGTTTTGATCTTAAAAGTAACTTCATTATACACCTGTGTATTCGTTCACGCGGAAGACATACACATGTTTAGAATGCGATTTATGTTTTAAGAAAAGACTTCATTTAAAGATGGGAGCGGAAAAAGATGCAGAATATGTGAGAGAAATAAGGAACGGTGGGGAATACTGGGTGAAAGAGATGAAGGGATTGAGAAGTTACAGAAATGAGAGGTCTAACGGAAGGAGAGTTTAAATCCAAGTATGGAATCTAAGATAAAGGGAAATAGATGTAGGTCTAGCAAAGAGATAGCAACATTGTATCTACTAAAAAGTACACACCATATATATGAAACATTAATTTGTTACGAAACTTTAGTATTCCAAAAACATTCCATTTATTGAAATATAGTTTCTTATAAAGTGATTCTCGCTATAAAGCCCATTATAGTTCTTGACATGTTTCAGAGACACAAATACCCCTTCATCAGTTTATAAATGTAATTAAAAGTTATTATATTTAGTTCTAATGATCACAAAACATGTCAACAACTATAACGAGTCTTATAAGAAAATATTGTTCATGTAATATATGGAATTTATTTTTTGGAATAATGAAATTTTAATTGTTGAAACTGTGGACTCCAATTCTAATTTCAAAATCTTTTCTAATTTATTAAATATTAATTTACATTAAATATTAATTTAAATTAAATCGTGCCAATTGTTTACTTTTTCAGTTATATCCGAGAGTCAGCAAACCAGAAACAGAACCACCTACTAGTAATTAAGAAGTATTTTAATTTAAAAGTAAAGTAAATATATTTTAAGTACCTTTTATCCTTTGATACTTGTTATCTAAGCACATCAATGTTGAAAAAGAGTTATATTTTTATAAGTTTATTATTTGACTATTAATATTTCAAGCAAACACAAATTTTATAATCAAAGATAAATTATGAAAAATATATATAATATTTAAATGACCTTTGCTCAATATTTCAATTAAATATTGATTAAGTTAAAAGGTTATAAATAAACAATTATGTGAAAAGTTACAATTTATAAACGTTTCATGTTTATAAATTAAGTGACGAATATTTTGTTTTATTTTTTTATATGTACGTATAAATCAAATTGTCATATCAAAAAAAAAAATTTAATTGATAAACTTGAAATATTTGAAATTTTTATTAAAAAAAATCACTTGACGATATTTGATAATAATGAAACAGTTTTTAATATATTTTTGAAGTATGTAAATATTATACATAAATAAATAGTTGAAAATAAATTCTATTTACTATTTACGTTAATTTTATTTTACTGTACGAATGTAATTAATATATGATTCCAGAGAACTTTTCACAGGTCTGACTCGGAGCATCATCATATTCGTGTAATTATTTCCTCTACTTTTCTCAAGTTTGTTCGTGTAAGTGAAAAACTGTACACATGTTTAGAATGCGATTCTTTGATGAAACATATGCGTATTCATAGGGGTGAAAAAGCATAAAAATGTTTAGAATGCGATTATAACTTTGCAAAAGGGAGCATTTTTATGGCACACATGCGTGTTTATACGAGTGAAAAAGCATATAAATAATTCACAAATATCGTTTTTGTCCATCCAATTGGTGGTAGTTTCAGCATATGTGGTTCCCGGATAACTCCAGTGTTCTGCTGCATATCATTGATCCCAGATATCTTTTCGTTTGAATCTTAACTAATTGAACTCTGTCACTTTATACAAAAGTTGTAGTAACACTATTTTCTTTTCCCTCCCAAGAGCATATATTTTTCGAGAACAAAAATGCGAATGCGATTGTACTTGTGCACATAAAAACATTTTACTAACACATATGCGTTATTATAAAAATGAAACGTCGCACAAACGTTCAGAATATGATTTCAATTTGATACTCAAACGATATTTAATAAAGCAAACTTTTTTTACGTATTAAAATGGTTCTTTATTCGTTTTTCTTAGGATTACAATAACATCTTTTACTAGTCAAAACTAGTCGCGGCGAGCAACATAATAGTGAATCCGGTACGTTAAGTTATCATTAATTAATAACATATTTATTACTAAGAAAAATAAAATAATTCCTTGGCAGTAAGTAAACGCTTATGCTTTAGTAAATTACTTCTGGTAGCAGTCTTGTACTCACATTCAGAACAATGAAATCGTTTTTCACCAGTGTGTAACCGTATACAAGTAATAACTCTACTTTTGGCAGAAGTCTAATACTCGCATGCATAACAATGAAACCGTTTGTCATCAGCATGTTGGAATTTATGTCTTACTAAATTCCTTTTCGTAGTAATCTTGTAGTCATATTGAGAACAATTAAACAGTTCGTTCCCGGTATGCAATCTTTTGGGTAATCTTATAGTCACATACAGGTTTATCACCAGTATGAACTCGATTATGCGTCGTTAAATTGTTTCTATAAGCAGTCTTGTACTCGCAGAGGAAAGAATTAAATGGTTTATACCTAGTACATTGATGCTTATGGCTTACTAAGCTACTCTGATCAGATGTCATAAACTCGCATTCAGAACAATGATATGGTTTACCACCGCTATGCTATATAAGCATTTATGTTTTATCAAATTAGCGAGTCGTGAAGTTTTATACTCGCACGCGGAACAGTACATTTGTTTATCTTCTGCATGTTTACATTTATTAAGGTGACCAACCGTCCTCCTTTTAGAAGTTCACTTCTCCCTCAAAAAGTGTCCTTCTAGATAGCCTTCTCCTCGATATGTAAAAGCTAATTTGTAAATTTCTAAACATTTAATAGCAATGATTTTCGAACACGCATTTACCCCTTCACGAGATAATAGCTTTCTTTATATTTTAAATGACAAATGCCAATATGAAAGTTATCAAAATTCATTTATTATATTTCAAAACTTTTAAATAATATATAATATAAGTTTTACATAAAACTATAAATCCAACCATTTTTTAAAACTTACTTGTGGAATGCAACGAACACATATACAAACGAACGTTTTAATAAACGGCGGTTGCGGAATTATATCATTGCCTTATAGACAGTTACGGATTTTGGGCGCTATTGTTGCACTTATAAATATCATTATTATAATATATTCATTTGAATTGTTCAACGCAGCCATTTATATTAGGAAGAGAATTGGTAATTTTATTGATTTGATGTCAAATAATGGTTTCAAGGTACACAGCTTTAAATCTATTTTATCTTATAAAATTCTATTGTTTTTATCAAATAATATAATATTTTCATGGGCGTACTCAGCTTTTAAATCAAGGGTGAGGTGGGAGGGGTAAGGAAGCAGCCGTTTGTCATAATGTGTTCAATCTTATACTAGTTAGAATACTTTCGTGGGGAGGAGAATATAAGACGAAAAAAAAACCTTGCCCCTCCTTGTGTACACCTATAGTTCTATATAAAACAAACCGGAACGCTTTTGACAAAAAGAAATTTTTAAAGAATATTCGCGTGGTCTAGGAATTGCCATTTCAAGAGAAAATGAAAAGTGGTTTGCTTGACGAAAAAGAAATATGGATTTCGATGTTTTAGAAAAGAGATGCCATAATTGATTAATAACGCGTTTATTCATTTGTTTGAGGAATTTTATTATAAATAAAATAACATTTTTCGCTAATATTATATTACCTTTCAGAGTATTACTGTACATTAATGGTGAATGTTTTAGGCAACATTTTGATAGTGAACCAGAGCATTTACCATTATTTATAATTTCAACGATAAAAATGAGTTTTTCAACAAATTTAAAAAACACGTTTTTATTAATATAAAATTTCTATAATTTTTTTCTGTATAAAGTAAAGAATGTTCTTTCAGCATCACGCTTACTTTGTACTCCAATTATGTGAGTTAACTTTTACTATGAATTTCATAAGTTCGACACGCTCAGTATAAATAATTGTAGACAAGTAGCTCGGTTAAATAAGTTGCAGACACCTCCTAGTCCATTATACTCTCTTAACATTTACACAATAAATATTTAACGTTTGAAGATACGTTTAATCTTTTTCAGGAAGATCGTCTTGAAATGGGAATGTGAGTTTGTTGGCTTTTACAAACTGGCCAACCAATTCCAGCACCTCTTTTCTGTATAACTCGAATCCGGAAAGCTAATAATCTACTAGGTTGCCACTGTGGTTGTTTGAGGTATTGGAGAGCCATTGGGGTGTCCCTAATTTTGGACCCCTAATATTGGTGTTGTTATGGGAAAAATAAGCCCTCAGAAAACCTGTGACGACCGAAACAATAACATCAGTTCAAAGTGCGATCTCACTCTAAATGGACCTGGCGCCCGAGAAGATTTCTGAGAACCGTCTTAGGCTGTAATTCTAAAATAACTATTTGCGCCATTATTGTGACAAACGCTAAGGCTCCTCATTAGCAGCGTCGCGAGGGAAATTTTCGTTAGCATATATATCTATAAGCTATAGTACGTCACAGAACAAGTAATCGAAATGGTGAATGCGCCGAAGTCTTGATGTGGTGAAAAGTGGTCTAGAATCGGCTGTTTCCCTCTACTACGTGCATGCACAGCAATCACCCCAAACACCTCCCCCTACATATTCCTAGGCAAATGAACATAATTGTGCATAGTGAAACTTTTCATTTTCCTTGGAATATTCCTGAAAACAACACCAACATGAGGAGTCCAGTATGAGGGACATCCCAAATGCTCTCCCAATACCTAAAACAGCCACGATGGAGACCTAATAGATATACTTGCTTTCCGGATTCGGGTTATCCAGAAAAGAAGTGCTGAAACTGGTTGGTAAGTTTGTTAAAACCAACAAACTCACACTACAATTTAAAGACATTCTTCCTGGAAAAGATTAAACGCATTTTCAAGCATTAAGCATTTATTGTAAAAATGTTTGGAGAGTGTAATGGACCAGGAGATGTTTAAAACTTATTTATCCGTACTACTTGTCTACAATTATTTATAGTCAGCGCTTCAGACTGTTGAAATTCATAGGACAATTAGACCCACATAATTAGAGTGATCCCGTCACTATTGCCATTAGCTGAAATTATTGAAATGGTGAATGCTTTGGTTCACAATATAAATGTTGCCTTAAACATTCACCATTAATGTATAGTAGTGTTCTTAAAGGTAATTCAATATTAGTGAAAAATATTCTTTTATTTATAATAAAAATCCTCAAACAAATGAATAAATGCGTTATTAAAGTACTAACTTAATATATTTTCCAATACTTTCCAAATGACATGTCTCTTTTGAAAGTTTCCAGTTTATGTTGGAATGGCTGGTTTGTTAGCTATATTTCCAAACGCTTTGATGCTATATGCACTGTTTGTGGCGTATACGACACCATTTCATCCAACGACTTTTGGGCAGAGAATTAAAGATAAGAAAAAGTTCGCTTCTTGTATGTTAATTACAGCCCTATATGTTTCATTAATTGTTATACTATTGGATGTTGTTTTCATAATTTTGGATCTAATCAGTGCTTATACACCAGGTAATATTTGAATATTATTATTATTAAATAAATATGGAAAATTTAAGAAACTGTAGTTCTTTTCTGTATCATAAATTGAAAATATTTTATACAAAACGTAAAGGTGACATTTAAAAGCAACCAAAGAAAAAATAAAAAGTTAGCATGGAAATAAGAAGAATTAACCGAACATGATATGGAAGAAGGGGAAGGTTTTGACAGGGAGGGAGTAAGCTGTATTGAAGTGCAGATGGCTATTGCTAAAATAAGATTAGAAAATGCAGCAAGATCAGATGAAATTACACCAGAAATTATAGAGCTGGAAGATAACACAGTGGTTCATTGGTTGTGGCAAATATGCAGATGTGCATGGGAAACTTAGAAGATCTCTGCAGATTGGGAAATGAATATAATAATTCTGATCCATAAGAAAGGGAGTACAACCAAGTGATTGAACTATAGAGTGAATGTCATCGGTGGCCCTCACGTTATATACAAGAGTTCTGGAGTGGAAACTCAGGGAGTGGGAGTTGGGAGAAAAAGAACAAGCTGCATTGCGGAAGGGTGAACAAACTCGAAATCATATCTTTGCCTGCCGGCAAGTCATTGATAAGTTTCTCAGCAGAATTAGATTAGCGTGTTTAGCTTTCATAGACCTGCAAGCAGCTTTTGATCAGTGCCAAAGCATTAGTTGTGGAGAGCACTAAAGAGATCTGGAATATTAGTAGCACTGCTGAGCAGAACTAAGAGGGTATATAGGAAAGTACAAGGGTAAGTAAGAGTAGCTGGAGAGGTATCTCCAGCATTACAGGTGTGAAACAAGGAGTCTCAGTCCTTTACTTTCCATCATCCTGAAGAACCAGATTCTTCAACAATCTAAGAGAAGGACAGCACGGTGCAAGGTAGGAAACTTGAGATTTAGGCCTGTGCACATTCAGTCGCTCATATATGCGGATGATATTGTACTGATAGCAAACAACCAAGAAGATTTGCAAATGGCGGTTGTTTAATGGATAAGGGACCATGGGATGAGGCTTAATGAAGAGAAGAGTAAGGAAATGGTAGTATCTAAAGAAGAGGAGCATAAATCAATTAATACCCAATGGAATGAAAAGAAATTGGAGCAGGTAACCAGGCTTGAGTACCTTGGAACTATAATTATTTCCGATAGAAACCCAGGTGCAGAAGTGAACTACAGGGTGCAGACGGCAAATGAAGTATATTATCAGTTTATCCGCACAATTATTGGAAAGAAGGAGATTACGGAAAAATACGAAGATCATTATATATAAGAACATCTATTAAACTACAGTAGTGTACAGTAGCGTAAGTCTAACTCTTTTGAAAAAACACCAAAGTTTACTTCAGGGAAGTGAAATGCGGAACTTACAAAGAGCGGCTGGATGGACAAGAAGGGATTGCATCAGGAATACCACTATAAGGACCCAGTTACAGGAAGAGTCATTAGAGAAAAGGATGTTGCGCTGGTATGGACATTTAAACAGAATGAGAGAGAGAGAGAGAGAGAGAAGGAAGCCAAATGCAGTAATGGAGGCATGGCCAGAAGGAACACGAGTGAGAAGGAACCCAAGGCTACAGTGGGAGCAGAATGTAGAGGGACTTGCAACCAAATGAAAACAAACATTGCCACAGGTACGGCGTTTCGCTCTGAACAGGAAAGCGTACACAAGGACTCTGACGCCTGACAGCATAAGGCGTTTCAAGAAAGAACAAGAAGTAAATGCGGATACCTACTACCATTGAGTAACACTATAAGAATTCAAATGTCAGAGTTTACAAGTGTCTCTAGTTTAAAAGTACCTCCTCCTCCCCCAATGCTCTTAAGACATCTAATTTCTTAAATTGCTAATATTTCAAGTAATTGTTTAAGCTTGCTTCTTTCCCTGTTTATAATACTTCTCTTACAAAACCTTAACCCTGTTAGTAAAAAATAACAAATATTTTAGATTTAAGCGCGCGTGATGGAATTATGGATGCTATTGCTAATTATTCCAGTGACAGTCTGATCAAATCCAAATTAGATCGACTACAAATTGAATTCCAATGTTGCGGAAGCAGAAATTATACGGATTGGTTTAGTACTCCATGGTACGATATAAATTTTCTTGATTCAAAAGGAAATGCTATAGCAGGCACGGCGTAAGTTCAAGTACTTATATAATCATTTAACAATTAGCAATTAATTAAGCAAGTTTACCTTTCAATAAGCCATGCATTTGGGAACAGGAGAAAAATAACAAAGAAGGATGAAGGAAACAAAAGAAAAGGAAACGGGATAATAAAAAGAAAATATATAGTGAATACTGGCGAAATATTGTAGAAATGATAAGGGTTTAAAAATAGAATATGCAATAAAAAAAGTTGCAAGGTCTGGAGTATTTGTCTTGGTGGTAATAGTACTAAAAATAAATTATTTTAAAAACAACTTGAAAATTGGAAAATAGTGTAAAATTACGATGAATTCTACAAAAAAGGAAACACGGAAAACGCTTCAACCATATTTGTCATGACGGTAATAGTACTAAAAACTAATTATTTTGAGGCGCCTCCACCATATATGTCTTGTTATGGTGTTAAAAGTATCTACTAGCAATTAGATCAAAAATTGTTCTAATTAAAAACAAAAACCCGGTTATCACGTTTAAATTGTTAAGTAACTAAAACAATTCTAATCCAAACTAACCCACGCTACTATAAATTTTAATTTACGAGATCTTTTTAAAAAAAATCCAATACAATCACAAATATAATCATTAATTCAATATAATCACAAATAATTAGCATGTATTAAAATTTCATAATCAAGAAAACAGATTAACTTGTATTAAAAAGTAGTTCTTAGTGTTTAATAGTTAATCATAAATAATTAAAAACACGTATAATTATTAACATACATTATAAAATTAATCACAAGATGAAAATTGCATACTATTCAATCAATACTCAAAATATAAACGCTTACATATGAGTCGCAGTCATCTTAGAGCACAATACTTTAGAATGAAATGAAATACCGTATTCCATCTCCAAAACAATTTTATTCCAAAAAATATGAAATTATAACTTCCGGATTTCAAAGCTCTCAGTTTCCCTATTCAAACTTCACAATTTTTAAAAAGTTCTAATAATATG
>WYDF02001372.1:0-14110 GCA_009867245.2 Adranes taylori
CTCTGTTACCTTTGGACGTCTAGTTTGATCAAATTAATACAGCTTGTTAATACGCACTTACATGCATTAAATGCATTTCAAGGTGGGGGGGGGGATCATAAGGAACAATTTTTCATATAAAAATATTTTCTAAACAAAACAATTTAACATATATACAGGGTGTTATTTTTTTTAACATTTTAGGGCTTATTTCCTCGAAAAGTTTCACAAGAATTTTTTACAATTTCTTGTATCGAAGGATACTTTAATATCTAAGGGATTAATCGAGTTTAAAAAACTCTCATGTCATAGCCTCGGAGTAAAGAATGCGTCTGTCTGAAACTGGGCTGGATATGGCATTTGATATGATATCAGAAGGGAGAATTTTCTCGAATAAGAAGCGTCCCTTGATCCGTTACAATACCGCATAATATTCCTGCTGATATTCTAAGATTCTAGGATTCTATGGTAGGGAGCTCTCCAATCAGATTTAACATACAAACGAACAACGAGGTGCAATCCTTGTAAGACAGTGAATAGCCAATCCAGAAATAGTAGCGACAACTTTTACAGCTTCAACTTTTACAGCTTCTTACAGCGACAGCTTCTTCCAAGCAACGTAAGAAAACTCGTCCAGTAACCGTTAGCCAATAAAAAATCGTCATGGGTGCCAGGGAGCCATTAATATGTATCGACCAGATGAGAATAACGTTCTTGAACCCACTAAGAATTTCACGCTGGCGCGAAGAATTTTTTGATAAAAGTTGAATTTTGATTGTGGATCATCCGTTGATTTGGGTTGGTCTTTTGGGGTGCTGTGATAACTTTTAGTAAACAAATAGTTATATATTAAATAGCTTATCCGTTCTTTGAGCGTCCAAAAGATGACACGAAAACAACAAATTGGCGATTGGTTTTGAGTTCATAAGAGTAAATCCACCTTTCCTCTCAATATTTAAACGTTTTCTGAGTTTCCTCTATAGAAATGAGATAATAGTTCTCTGCACCGATTGCTTTCTACGCTTCAATTAAAACATGCGAAATCCATCGAAAACTAACTTTCTACCTAATATTGACTTTTTTCCAAATTTTTGTTTTACATGTTATAAAAAATAAATAAAATATATGCATGGGAATAAAATACACGGAGTAAACCAAAGTTGATGTTCCTTGAAGCTCGATATAACTTCAAGTTATTTTAAATTATAAATATTTTAAATTTCCGTTTCGGACACTTTATAATAAAAATTTATTTAGCTTCATATCACATAGTAAGTCTAATCTTCATGTGTACTTTGAGTATAGCCTGTTGCCACTTATAATTGTTTATAAGTACTTGAGCTCTCATTTAATTATTTAAAATTTTTTATTTAAATTTTTGCACTAATTTAATATTTGAGCTCTTTAACGATTTTTCAATGAATAATTTTCCATGAGATTTATTTGCACCCAAAAACGCAGCATAAGTAGAAGAGAAAGAAATAAATTCATTTATGTATATTTTGAAAATTATTTTATGCAGGTTAAGTTTCTTTATATCTCAAGATAAATGTAAATATAAACTTAATCCGTTGCTTTGAAATTATTTAAATTACTTAGAAACGAAAATTTTATTTTATGTATTATTTATATTTATAAATTAAATAGATTAAAAGTGTATTAAAATTCCTTTACTATATAAATTTTATTTTTGGTTCTTATTTTTATAAATAAAATAGCAAATATTATTTATTCTAATAAATTATTCAATTCAATAGAAAACAATTTCGACAATGAACCTTGTTATCGGCGTATTGTACATAGCCTCACAGAGTCGATAATTGATATGAAACAAGCAATAAACAAATGCTCAATTAAATAAATAAATCGGTAATCGAATAAATCACGAATTAATATTTAATTAAAATAATTCTAACGACGAAAAGATTTGCGATGCTTTATCTCTAGATTTTTTTGTAGCACTAATTGAACTCTGTATAGAGAGATGTCGACTACTACAGCTAGCCAAATGCTATTCATAGAGGGAGGAGAGAGAGAGATAGAGCCGACTGCAGAAAACGAAGCAGCGTTCGTAGCACATTGCACACAGAGAGAGGAGAGAGAGAGAGAGTTAGAGCCATGCAGCAAGCCACACAACGCTTGTATTCTCGTTCGTATAAAGAGAGTTAGGAGAGAAAGAGAGATGGAAAACATGTAGCGCTTGCATTTCGATGACCTTCTGTTTGATGCTCTTTTTGCTTCGGACAGATGTGTTTCGCGTGTTTTCATGGAATGCAGAACATAAGCAAAAAATTGCACATATTAAGAAAGAGACATGTTTTGTACTCTTTTATGGCTTCGATCGCATTTTATTTCCTATAGAATTTCGCTTTGCTAATGGAACTCTAAATAAGGTTGATGAAATCTGCGTTTATTGCCCCTATCTGGATGAAAGATTTTACGATCTCTGATTTCGAACAAGCAACTTTAGTGAGTTTATTGAACTTTGCGTGACCTCGTCTTATCGAGATTTCGATGCTGTTGTATGGTGTTGTAAAAGTTGCCGCCGTCATTCCCTTGATTGGTGGATGTCGATGTCCGTAGTAGAAGGGGATTGCAGCTCGCTGTTTGTTTGACCGCTAAACTGGATTGGAGGCTCCCTATCATAGAGTCTTAGAATCCGAGAATCTTGGCACGAATATTCTTCTTTAAAATTAGTAACGGATGAACGGACGCTTTTTGTTCGAGCAAAATTCTCCCTTTTTAAAGATTTTAGCAGAAAATTCGATTAAGCCCTGCCTAGTTAGCGCCACCAACGTCAAGAGCTACTGCCGGCAAAGACGGACACCAAAAATCATCGATTTAATATAAAACGCCATACTCAGGCCAATTTCAAGTGAACCTTTCGCACATCGTTATCACCAATAATACTCTAATTCGCAATACTCTAATTCTCACACTCTAATTCGCACACATGAATATGTTTGAGCATTTCTAAGTAAAGCGCCACCAAAACAATCATAATTTAATTTTTCGTCTTTAAAAATTAAATTAAACGACGAATCCACCGCCAAGTCAAGTAGAAGCTCCGTGGACTTCACACAGCTCGCTACTACCGTCCACAGCGTCTGGAGATGTATCGTTGCCGCCAACACCCGGTAAAGGATCGCTATACCCCTTTAGTCGAGAAAGTCATCGTCGACAAGTCTTCCGGGGCATCTTCGGAGATAGAGATTAATATCTGGGCGCTCCATCCGTACCCGCCAGATCACCATTTTCAAATTCTTATAACAGCTGGACATTTCACGCATCATCGATTTAATAGAAGATTATTTCTACAGAAGAATACCAAATTTATCTTTGAATTTATTTTTCAACTGGGACGCAGACATCCAACAATATTTTGCATTGTAAATAAAATCAAACAAAACTTGTCAGTAAAAAATAACGAACGTGAGTAGAATAATTTACGTATTGTAAATATTACAAATAATAAAATCCAGGTTAACTTAGCTCATACACAAAAATTTTTTATGCTTGCCTATTCGAAATATGTTGTTTTGTGTTGAATATATATATATACTTACTTTGTACTTAAAAATTGTAGTCCATCAGACGTAAGTTTCTATTTCTTTTAAACTGTTATAAACTAAAACAATCTTTTAAATCTAAACAAATTTTAAGACAATTTTATTAGTTGGAAATTCATCTTTTGAAGTAAAAAAAATACATTGTATAAACCCGAAATTACATAAACCAATTAAGAGAAATTAGATAAGTAAAGATTCTTGAGATGGGTAGCCATGCTTCTACCTAATCCCTCATAATAGATTTCTGTAATTTTTTTAGGTGTACCCAATACATCTTATTATTTTTAATGCAATTATTTAGTTGGCTTTGTTTATTAAGTCGTTGGTTCACCAACATTTGACAATGATGCTTCTATTAAAGAGGGTGTTGATAAATGCTTATACTAATGCGGGAAATGGTGCATTTATCTTGAACCATCATTTTTAAGCTACTTGTTAATCAAATTCTGAAGTTAGTTTCCATGATCGAAATTAGTATTAATTTAATTAAATAAGTTAGTATAAAGAAAGGGCATATATAAATTTATAAAGAGAGGCCAAATATATCAGTTTAGTGATATTGAATTTCCTAGATTTGATGAGGTTAGTACAGTTTTGGTGATCAATAATTGTATTTAATCTAACAAACAAACTGATGACAAGAGTTACGATTCTGATCTTTGGTACATTATTTCAGATTTAACTTTTATTGATCAAAATAGGATGCTAACGCTTCACACTCATAAGACATGTTAGACTATCCAGATATAACATATACTCTACTTCAGCAGTGTGTAGGACAATTTTCCTCTGAGGATTTGTTCCTACATGGTTTCTCTATAAAACACTTACTGAATTGATTTCCTGCTGATTTTGATCAGCAATTAAATCTACACGGCACGTCCAACTTAGCGATTGTCCGGCATAGTGGTAAAAGATCTAAGGTTTTGTTCCTACATGGTTTCTCTATAAAGTGCTTACTTTATTGATTTCCTGCTGATTTTGATCAGCAGTATATGAGTTTATGAATGATCTAGTTTCTCTCACATGTACATTATAAATGGTACATTACAAATTGATCCTAAAAATTTGATAATCAATATTCTCATACCATAGTTTTTAGATTAACTTTCAGAATTATTGTAATATTATTAACTATTATAAATAAATAAAATAAATATAATTATAGATTCATTTCGTAAAATTTCTACTTGAGTATTATTGTAACGTGGAGATTTGTCCACGTTCCTAGTTAGGTTGATGTATAAAGTATTGAGCTTTACGTACTCACAAATAAGGTGAATACGTTAAAATAATTAGACGCCATAAAAGGTTTAGCATTATAAATAACATTTTAGATAAGGGGACAGTCATAGGAGAGTACAAAGATAAATATTAGTTATTGATTATGCTAATTAATTATATCTGAAACAAATCAATTGTACATAGAAGCTACGAATGGAAAGAAAGTCCATAGACAATGTCACACAGGTGTTACTGAAAATATTCTAAAATGCGCCAATGAGATACAAATTAATAGTGACAAAAAATAGTAATGTTGGGCGTCCGCCAAACATCGTAATGTCCAACTACGTTGCGAAATAATAATCCGGAATAAAATAATATTAGATTAATAATTAAATAAAGTCATGTCTAATTAAAGTGTGATCATAAAGTTATTAAGTATTTTACTATTATGCGGGATACTTAGCATTAATATGTTTGGGATTAATTTAGATAAATTAACTTGAGTATAGTTTTGATGAATAAAGTAAAGTCGAGTTTAATTAGTAACAAGTTTTTTGATCAATGTAAAGCCATAAGAAATATAAATAAATAATTAAGATAATGGTGCGTTACTCTAAAATAATAAATAAATAGTTTGTGTACAGTGGCAAAATCTGTAAGTACCTAGTTTATCATTTCTTTGATGTAACTGAACAAATCATAAATTCACTTTTATTCAAGTGTTGATTTATTTTATTTATTGCAAAGCGTTGATTATTTTATTTTACGTATGGGAATAAATGAGCATGTCATTAGATTGTAGAGGAACATTTTTAAAGGCCAATACAATTTAATTAAGTTTAATAACTATTTCATTTCTGCTTGAATTATTAAGGCTTATTGCTATCGTTAAGGATTGACGATATCAGTAATTACTCAGCCATGAAAGGCACAATTAAATCTACACGGCACGTCCAACTTAGCAATTGTCCGGCCTAGTGATTTATTTAAGTGGGATGACTGGGGGATTTAGATTAGATCTTTCCGCATCATTGCTAGATGTAGCTAAACTAAAGTGCTATCTTATAAAATAACAAATGGATTCAGGTACCTATAATTGTGGGCAGGGGATTGTTGCGCTAACTCAAATAAAAAGTTCCCTCTCACCGATGGAGAGAATAACCCTCCGCCCTAAAAAATACCTGACATTATTTTTCAGGATTTTGGTTTATTGTTACTTAACAACTACTTTATTTAATATACTTTAAATATTAAAGTATATATTGAAACATCCTATATTCTACTGAATTGTAGTAAAATGTTTTATTTGAATATAAGGAAGGCATACATTTATATGGCTTTACTACAATGCTTACATACACACATACACAAACGTCAAAGGAAACTTTGTGGCTTTCGAAAAATTCTATAGATTGCGTAACTGTGTTTTATATCTTTTGGTTCGATTCCAGTATTTACGCGAACTAGATCGCATATATGTATCCTTTGTCGTTAATGCATTATACAAATATGTAAATTCAAAAACACATAAAGGGAATTTTTATTAGTACAATTGAATTGAGATGAGTAATATAAAAGCTGTTACCATAGAGATTAGAAAGATATTTAAATATATCATAAACACATTTTGTTGTACTGCTAATTGTTGATATTGTTAATAATCGTCATAATTTTTGATATTGGTGTATATTGTTGATAAATAAATATTAGGTATTATTTATCAATTAGAACGTCAAGACACACTAGATTTCAAGTTCTCTTCCAGTAAATTAGAGGATTTGGGCTCAAAACCGAAACGTTGAGTCACACTTTATATTCTATTAGCAATCAAAATAACTAATTTATGGGAGTTAAAGGGACAGTTGCGTTTAACGGAAAGACGAAGAAAGGGGATTGAGGGAAAAGGTTCAGGGATCAAGGGAAAAAAATAAGGGTTGAAAGAGAAAAGATACGGGTGAGGTAAGGGGAAGAAAAAAAGAAAAAGTGGGGGGGGGAAACGGTTTTTATTGGTTTGGAGTTTATTAAAATGGAGTGTAAAACATATTTCAGGGTGTATAGGGTGTAAAAGAAAGAGCGGAGATGAAAAGCGGGATGTGTGGAGTATTGAGGAGAATAATTGGAATGGCAAAGTTAACACCGAGTGAGATAGTCGTGCAAGAATGTGCGACGTATAAATGTTGGAATAAAGTTGAGAGAAAGGTTGTGGTGGATGAAAATGTGAGAGAGTTGAAAATGGTTTAACTGGAGGATGGAAGAAGGGGTAGCTGTTTGCATAAATGTGCAAAACAGAGGAAGAAATTGTATGAAAAATAAGGCTGGGTTATGGACAGAAAAAATGTGTGATGTGGACGAAGCTGTAAATGAAGTTGATATAAAGATAAATGATATTGAGATGTAAGAAAGACTAAATAGATTAAGAAACGGGGAATATAATCGGAAATATTTCAGTATGGTGAATTGGGAGGGAATATCGGAGGATATGACAAGGAAAACCCAATATCGCGCGATGTAGATGTGAGAGTGAAGAAAGGGGAAATAAATATTGGATGGATGAGAATAAGAGAAATTTTAGGATATGCGGAAGAGATGAGGAAAGGTCGGAGCATTGGGTGATTGCTTGTACTGGAATGAATTGGAGTGTTAGCGGGTAATGTAAGGGTGTGTTTGAGAGGAGGAATAAAAGATATAGGGATAATGGAAATAATTTTTAAGGAGAGAAGGAAGGGCATTAAGAAAGCAAAGAGAAAGATTGCCTATTCCTAGTAAGAGAAGAGGAAAGAAGGTTACGGAAAATGTAAAGGGTGTGTGAAAGGAGTAGTAAAGGGCATAGGAATGCTGGAGGAAATTGTTGATGAAGGAAAACGGAATGGAGGGGCACGGGGATGAAGAAATGAACAATGGTTAAAAATATGTATGAATTATGCTAATAAAGCATATTTAATTATTGATTAGCCTGTTAAACCGATGTATTCTTGGGGACCCTAGATTAAAACTGACGTAAACTAATTGTTCTTTAAAATTTTCAGTATTATTTATTAATTTACTTTGTAGTATAATAATAATAATATCGAATTAGCAATACATGTATTTGTACACTGAAGAATATACATACATTAGTAATATTACCAAATAAACGCCACTGGTTTTACGTAACTAACCTTCCGGTCAAAATTAGCCTTTCCTAAGTTTTCTTTTTCTTTTCTTTTTGAAACACAAGCCACGCAAACTGATATACAAGTTTCGCTGACTTGTGAAGCAAAACCGAGAAAATAGTTAGAGAGAGAAACTAAAGTAATGTCAACTGCAGAAAATGATGCCGAGATCTTTTTTGCTCAAATGACGATATATATTTTCTTTCCAGAGTGAGCACTTAAACGCTGACGTCCAGCATATCTTTTATATTAAGTATAATATAAGAAACGATCGTTTATGTGTTGCCTGAAAATAAACAATGGAACTAACAATATGTTTAGAAAATATTAGGAAATAAAGAAAAATTGAATTTCTTCTATTTGCGATTTTATGGTTGTGTCAATTTCTAAAAAATTTCCAGACAATCTATTTTTATAGACTGTTTTTCTACAAAAATTGCAGGACTTGATTAGCTTAAATTTCAAAAATCTGATAGACGCCTTCGAAATATACTTAAGTATGATGGACAAATCTGTAGAGCTGATGACATCTGTCAAGGAAAGGAAACTGCAATAAATCGGGTACATCATGACACAGTGGAAGGAAATGTTAAAACCTTCATTAATTTGTAATAAAAAGATTAGAATTCAATTCATTACTTCTATAAGATTATGTTCTTTTAATATTAAACGTTTTAATATCAAACGTTGATAAAATCATTTCTCTTTAAATGTTATTTTGAAATTTTAATCAAATGGGAAAGTTTTAATGGTAAAATAAATTCCTTTTATAACCAACGATGTACTTATTCTTCTTTATCTAAATTTCCGCAAAATTTAACGTGGTTTTAACAACAGGAGAATCAGAATTGGAACAAATGCATTATTCTTCTCATACTGTTCTCATTTCTTTCTCGAGAGATCAAGAAATAAATTAGAATTATATACAAGGGTGATTTTATAAAACTTTACCTCCTTCGCAATTTTTTGTGGAATAATACAACCCATGTATACATAAATACATATTTCAATGTTGATTCCAACTTTAGCAAAAAACTTATTCATTACTGTCTGAAACTACTTCTTGAAATAGGCGAATTGGTTTTTAGTTGACAGTCAATAAACAGTTACTGACATTCAGCAATCACCTCAACAAAATAGGAGAATGTTTACTACATTGTAATGGGTTGGCTACTTCTCCATAGGATAACCAACACATACGTCCTCTGAGATTGAATTACCCTGATGAGTCCGATTGAGATAAACATAGAATCCGATGAGGTGTAACCTGTCCAGACAACAGAAGCTCCCTAATACATACCCAGATGAGCGCCAGTACCTATGTACGGATAAGGTCACAGGATGTGGATACAAGTAAAACCCTCAGATAATAAGACAACCATAATTTATTTTAAAATATTTATATCAAAATTTTTAAACTATGGTTGATTCAAGCTGAACCATTCAACGCCCTTTACCAAAAATATGTTAGTTCACTTTAAAAATTGTTTTCATAAATCAGATGCAAGAATTAGCTTCCTAACGCATGCAAAAATGCGAAGATAATATCACTTTAAATAAACTAATTTAATCAAAACACAAGTATATGTTCCGTCCATCACAAGAAACGATATACAGTTTCCTACCAATTCTAGATTAAGTCTTCACCTGAACTGTAAATGCTGATTTCTGCCCCTTTTTCAGCATAAAACGGACTGGCAATAATTATATAAACAAAGCAAAGATCTAGAGTAAGATAAAGTTTCTGCGTGAGGCACTGACTAATTAATGATAAACAAAAAGACTTTTAAAATGACAAGCTCTAAAAGATGCAAACAGAGATATGTAAAATACTTGAAATTTTCCCGCTGGCAAAATTTCACTGGCTAACACAAGGAACACCAGGAAAACACTTGGAAAACACTTGGTGTTCACCTTACGGCCGTGATGCACAGGAACCGCTACTACGTTCTGCAGCTGCAGCACTATCTGAGATAGCCGTCCAGCTTGGCCCGGTTTTCAGTCTGCCAAGCGACGAAGTTGCACGTGGCGAAAAAATTTCCAAATCCACAAAAAAAATTAGAGGGTCTAACGATTACCCATCAGACGAGAGTTGAATGACCATCAATCGCTGAAATATTCTCTGATAATCCACAAATCTCGTCCTATTTAAAACACACAAAATGGCGAACTTATACTTGGTGCCATTAAAGCAACAAAGTTAAACTTAACGAATCAACCGAATCGTTGATCGAGCTTCCTAATTGCACTTCTAATTCCACATATATCAAAACTGACTTTTTAAATTGATTTGAATTTTATTAATACATTACGACAAATAGAGTTTAATTAATTATTTAATTAGCCATAATTTGGCTTGAAGTTCTGTACGATGATGAACCAAAAAGAATCCACCTTGTTTCGGAATTCCAAATAGCCTCCGGCTGCCCCACCTTTCTAGCCTCATACCACGAACAAGGGTACGATTCCGGAACGCCATTTCCTTACAACAACTCTAAATTTGCAGGTCTTAGATAAGCTAGAAATCGACAATTAAATTAACCAATACGAGCAGGGATATAACACTCTCCGTTAACACTCCTAAATCCTGACTAGACATTACTACGCTTAATCTTAATCCATTATTTTCAACTCTAAACAAAACCAGTCATATATGACTTGCCCAGTAGTACTCGCTACGTGCACTAATTTCATATAAGCGAGATGTCAGCATCTAGAATCAGCCACCAGTGTGAACTACAGATTCCTGTTAACCTCATTCCGTCATAATAAACAGCTGGTAAAGCTAACGTAATCTGACATTGAACCGAACACAACATTTCCAAGCACAACAACGACGGCTCGTACAGTAATAGATTAACCAGTATATTAATATTGTAGATTAAATACATAGTACAATGAATTAATGCTCGAGACTACACATTACATCAGAAGATCTTAACCACGTAAGTTTAGTTAGTAGGGTAACTAACTGTCAACAACTATTTTCCTATTAAACGGCAGTCCGCAATTTCTTATTTTAGGTACCAACCAGGTTTTAATCACTTCGGAGCCGAGGCTATATTACTGAAAATTTCCCAGTAATATTGCAAACTATGAAGATAACTGAGCTAACGTGGAATATACTTCTAGAAGACAATAACAACAAAGATCCTACACGTTATGACTAAGGTAAATTTCTGTACCAATTAGCATTTATAGCCTTACGATTATCTACATCAATTACTGTATTTCTATCTTCTTGAAGCATTTACTTTAATGATACGAAATACTTATTCGCTAAATCTTTAATCATACTTTTCAAAAAACATCAACATAATTTCAAAATCTAACATAATTCGTGATAAGTGTGCCATCGACTCATATAGCTTAGTCGCTAAGCTGAGCAGCCGTGCACAGTTGCGCACATTTGTTTCAAAATTATTTAATTAGACAATTATTTAATTAGATTCAGAATCACTGGAATCTCTCAAAAGGCTCTGGGATATGTGAGAGGATGTGATAAGCCTACAGAAAGCTTCAAGAGTAAGATGTATTTAGTTATCTAACGTTTCACAATTTTTTACGTACGTAGCTTCTCTGAGTATAGCTTCTTTTTAATATTTAAGACACGAGGATCGGGTGCGCTAGATACAGGTGGGTTAGCAACTACTAAAGTTTCTGTATTACTATGATGAGATTCTATCAATTGATGGATTTCGGGACAGTATTTTTGCACCGCGTGTTGGTTAAAAATATTGCTGGATTTGGTCAACAAATCCGAAAGGCATCGTCTTATTAGCTTCTTTCACTTCAAATGCTTGGAATTCATTCATCTCAAATTCACACAGGATATGTTGAATACTGGATTATGTTCTTCTTTTAAAAAATAAATCACTAAATTTAATTATATACACATCTAGTTGTTGGTACTCATTAACCTTTCGCACTTATTTATACCGTTAGCCAAAAATGGGTATTAAATAGAAATTAATATTTATAAGATCAAACAAGACTTGTGGTGCTACCTACCGCAAGAAAGCATGATTAATGAGTTGAAGGTAACGTCGAGCACCACAATACTCGCTCCGAAGTTACATATCGTAGACTTTTCGTACGTATGTTTAATGCATATGAAAATTATTTCTTCCTTGGAATCCATACCCCGCTAGTTTAATGGGCAGAACAGCTGACCGACAATCGGCCAATCTGCAATCTCCACGGGCCAACTCGACCCGTGCAGGTCTCTAGTTTAAACATTTCCAAATCTATACAGCTATTTTCATCGGTATAAAGAACCTGGTAACTCCGAAACATTCAAACAGTTTAGAAATCTCTCTATTTGGTAATGTACTACAAAATATTGTTTAATTTGCATCGCTTAATTTTGTTCTTATAACTTTGTTAAAGCACCTTATATATTTACGATTATTCTGTATATGTATAAGAAGGCACATAACCTAAAAAATGCGCAATATCTAATCAGTATGGCGAAATACATAACCTCACATCATCAACTGATTGGGTTGGTGGCCATCTTGGAATTAAAATTCTTGGAATTTGGGGATTCACACCAGATTTTTTTTGTTATAAAACGTTAGACATTTATATTCAAATTTGAATTTTTTGTTCGTGCCAAACTTGGGGGCGGTCCGTCACTGAGTGTTTTTTTGCTCACAAACAACTCGACCACGTGTAGCTGGGTGTTTACAGATACATCAACGCATATTATATTATTACCTAAACAACGGGCGTCATCTGAAATCTGCATTACAAACCCGCTTTTCAAATTTCGCACTATTTTAAATACATAACCTCAAACATGCATATTTGCATTCAACACGGCAAAAATATACAAAAATGAGTCCCCTAAGCAGCCCCCTGAGCAGACCCTCGGTGTGCAAGGTCTGAGGCATTTCTGAGGTCTGAGGAAAGGGTAACAGTTGGTGAATGTGCTGCTAGAATAGCATACCCATTTTTCAATGCCGTAGAATTCACGAATATATAAATACATTATTTGGAAAAAGGTAAAGAGATGGAGAATAACTGGGCAATATTGATTAAAAAACCGGCGCATCCACCAATAAGGTATTAAAAGATGTCATAATGTATTACAATATTGGTGAATTCTCCGAAGCTGAAAAACAAAATGAAATGGGTTTGTATGAAAATGGATTTTTGGCTTTTAAATAGTTAATGGGCGTTGGCATTACTGTCGATGCATTACTGGTGTGCCATATAAATACACATACACTGTCAATCCGTTTGTTTTTGTAAGATAAAGTGAATTAAAGGTAATAAATAGAAAACTATTTAATGAAGCAAATTTTCTTATGGCGTAAAACAAAACGTATTTGGTAATACATATAATGTTTAACGAGTTTTATAAGTAATCAGTTACTTTAATAATATTTTAGCTTGATATACATATTTAGTCTAATTTCTGGCTAAGTTGCTAGCTAGGTCAATGTCAAATATGAAATCTAAAGTTTTAAGCCATTTAGGAGCACGCAATATTCAGTACACGCGCCTTTTTATGTATAAATTATAGTAATAATAACCAAATTTTTCTGATTGCATCATAACTTTCTTTTAGAAAATTATTATATATTCAGTTCGCGTATTATTCGATTTGCGAATTGCTGTTCATAAAATTTAGTATAAAAGGTAAATTATGATAATTTTATAAAATTCTAAAAAAGCACATACTTAAGTATAAAATTAGTAAACTTCTTTTTAAACAACGCGTTATTTTTAGATATTTTTGTTCCTCCATTAAATGTTGAAAATTATCAGGCAATAGATTGTTTCTTTGATCGCGGTCTTCTTTTTATTCCTTAGACATGGATATTTTCGTCATAGGTTCCAATATTGTAGGTTCCAGGTTTCTTCCAACTATTTATTACATCTACACTTGTCCTTGGCTAAATTGCCAATTAAGTTTAGCTTCGTCTTGTTCTTCCAATCATTCCATGCTGACCCAATGAATAAGTTCCGCATTGTCAATTTCGTTGCGACACAATTCGAATTGAGCTGTGTTTGCCATTCTGAGATGTCAGAATTCTATTCCAGCTCAATGTACCTTTTTATTTCACCTTTCAGTTTGTGACCCAGATACACATAACTGTCGACTCTTGCAATGATGGTATCTCCAATTTTGATGTCTCTGTCGTCGTCGATTTTCGTCATGATTTTCGTTTTCGA
>WYDF02001383.1:0-14110 GCA_009867245.2 Adranes taylori
TAAAACATATCTTAGTCTGAGGTAGCGCGGTATATATATATATATATATATATATATATATATATATATATATATATACCTTTTTCACTATTCTATTCATCTCACCTGCCATTACATTCCTTTCATATTTGATTAATCCTTTATACCCTTTACCCAACACCTATACACACTGAATTCTTGTAACATAATCTCATTTGGGAAAGACTTGTCTACTGCCAAAATTCTCTTCAAATACTTTAGTATCATCCTTTCTATCTTCTACCTTTCCCTAACCGCTCAAACTTCGGCTCCATACAATAATATACTTTCCATATATACTTCATGAATTCTTAACCTCATTTTTACCGATTCTCCAAATTTTTCTTCCACAGATTCCCTAACCTCTCTGCCGCTATTCCTGCTTTTTTCACTAGCAATTTCACATGTTCACATGCGCTTCCAATCGTACTCACTATATACCCTTAATAATTCGACTTTTTCACACATCCAATTACCATTCCATTCATTTCAAATTCATATTTCTTACTATCCCTCCCACCTCTCTTGCATACTATCACTTCGTCTTTTCCACATTCACCTCCAACTCTCTTGTTGGAGGTGAATCACCCCAAACCCTCTTGTACATATATATCTATTTACAGGTTCTATTATCTCTTTTATTTCCAGCCATACACACCCGCTATTACCCGCCATACACACAATATCATCCGCATAACTTAGTGCCCACACTCTCTTATAAAAAACCAGCACTCCTACTGCCTGTCTATTTTTTAACATCCCATCCAAATCCGAAACATATATGTTAAATAAACTTACATTCAGTGGATACTCTTGCCTTACTCCCCTGTCCGCTTTGAACCACCTTCTCCCATGTCTATCTTACTCCCCTGTCCATTCTGACACACTTTCGCTCTTACACTACTACCCTCTTACAATTTCATTATATTTTCACGCATTATCACCGATATCCCCACTTCATTCATACTCATCCATCATTTTCTTCTTTCCAGTCTATCAAACGCAGATTTCAAGTTGAGGAATGCCAGATACAACTTCCTACCTTCACCCACTTCTTTATTTATTATATAATTCAAGGTAACTATATTATCAGTTTTACCCTTACCCCTTACAAATCTTGTCTGCGTGTTTGAGTACTCTCCTTTCTTACATCCACTTTTGTAACTTTCCATTCACCATCCTTGCATACAATCAATATATTCCCTTCATTACTTTGATCCCTCTATAACTACATGCTTCTCTCTTATTTCCCCTTTTATACAATGGGATTATCTCACCCTCCTTCCATTCTTCCGGCACCCTCTCGTATCCTTTCCATACTGTAGTTAATGCTTCTATCCCTCTCTTAATCAAGCTCCTCCGCACTTCTACTAGCACACCATCTGGTCCCGCCGCGATTCCCTTCTTTATCTTTCGTATTTCCTCTCTTACTTCTTCTCCAGTAATTTCTATACTCATTTCTTTTTTTCTTTCACAACTTCTTCTCTTACATCTTCTCTTTTCCCATTTCCTTCCTATTCCATTAATTCCTCCCTACACTTTTTCTCCCATTCTTTTAAGCTTACATTCTCTTTTTATCCCTCATTCCTCCTTTTACCCTATCTCTGATGTAGATCCGTTCCTCTTTGTCCGACCTTAGCTTATTTAAAATCTCCCTCTCTTTTTTTGCACAGCACCTATTTCCTTTCCTCTTTCCACACCTTTCTCACCCTCACATACCTTACTCACGTTTCCTTCCCTTCTCTTAACTTTCTTAGTATTTTCCTAACTTTTATTTTGCCTCTACCCATTTTTTATCATAAGTAATATGATGCTTTTAACATATACAAATTTCTTAGTGAAACATACAACGAAATAGAAAATAAACTGTTATTAATATGTTGTACCACCGAGCAATGGATAAAATTAAATAGTTTAAAAATAAGGTGCTTTAATCTAGATTCCGGAAACTCACTAAACATATCGTCTGAGACAAAAGTCATAGGATTAATCTTGGACAGAAGTTTATTATGGGAGACATATGTTGATACTCTTTGTGGAAAGTTAGCCAATAGCTGTTATGCCCTTAAAATTCCCCCTTTTCCCCTGCAGCAAAGACATCCTGTTAACTCTGTATTATGGGAATTTTTTCCATACTAAAATATGGAATAATATTTTGGGGTGGAGCATGTAATTATCTTATAATGAGAACCTTTCAGTGAAGATTATGTTTAATCTGAATTATTTGGAAAGTTGTAGGAGATATTTGCGATATTTGCAATCTACATTTTCACAGTAGTTTGACTTGTTTTTAAAAATCAAACATTCTTTATTGAACATGACCTTTGCAAACACGAACATTTCACCCGACATAGAAACTACTTCTATTGCCAAAATAGAGGTTATGAGTTTATGAGCATGGTATACTTTACAAAGGTTGTAAGTTATATAACGCTTTGCGAGACTATATAAAAAAATCTAATCGTCGTTTTCTTGTCAAACAAAATTACAAATCATTGCCGATCCAATACTGCCCATACCTCATACACGAATTCTACGACTTGATAAATAATAAGCATGCCTAGTGCTTTTGGGTTCTCTGTTGCAATAAACTACATTCTGCTCCTTAAACTGAAATATATGCAGTTTTTTTATGAAATAACAGTTTTTATGAAGTAGGTGTTTAACGATATAATTGCCTTAGTGCTTACCTTATTTTATATTTATGGTGTTTCGGTTTGTGACAGACTTTACTCTCCAAGGCAATGTAAATGTTATTTTATTGTTGTATTTTTCTTTGTTTCTTCGTCCTTGTTTTTTGTTATCTACTAAACTCTTCTACCGATATGAGAAATATCTTAATCTTATCAATCATTTTGTTTTTCACACTTATCTTTTATTTTATGTTTTATCAAAGACTGAAAAAAGAGTTGAATATAAAAAAAAATGTGGAGACGCATTTACACCTACGAATTTGTATATAATTGTACCGGTACATAAAGAGTAAAACCAACATATAAATACATATATGTCTTGCTCCCAGTTCATCGATATAAAAGATAAAAGTAATTGAATAAAAATATCCCATGGCTTTCATTATTTATGTTTAACTGCATTTTAATAGGAAAAGCGGCACATGTATTATATACTATATGCGTGCTACATGTATAAAAGTAATTAACTGTCTCATTATTTACTATTTATTTAAATTTATTAAGATCTTCAATATTGCGTGTAGTGTAATTAGTTGGCTTGACGCAATAATTGTTGTAATATTTATTTAGATATCTGCTTTTTTTTTGTCTTAATAGTTTCATATTGCTATTATATATTTTGTTTGATATCAATTTAGTATTAAATTAAATATATATTAAATTAAAGATTAATTACAACAGCCACTACCTCTTCAAATTTATATTTAATTTACGTACTTTGTTAGACAAATTAAATTTAATAAATTTATTGATGTTATTTGTTTAATTATTTAATTATCGTTTAATAATTGTAATTGTTAAAGCAAGTTGAGCAGTCTAAGCAACGTCCAACTATAGAAGAGGAGAAGAAAAAAAAAATATGTGTTCATCATTTTTATTAATTACATTAAATTCAAAATGAATAACTAATCATATGGATGACACAACGTCGTTTAATGACACAACTAAATAATTAATTATTATTTAGATTAAGCAGGTCGTCTTCGAAAGATGTGTAACAAATATGAGAGACTAACAAATAAGAAAAAAATTCGATTAACCGCGGGTGGATGGCCATTTCTGCTATAAGGTATTAAGCTTTATCAACACCCTTATTTTTCAGAACGTCACTGTATGTGTATAACTGACTAAGACTAACTCTGTATCTGAACTTATTACATAGATAAATATTATTATATAAAATCTTCTATATATGTTTAAAGTCTGTTGGTCAACATATGCAAGGTTTTTTTGCGTTAATCTTGAATTAACTCCCAAACTAGATCTGATTTTAACGATCTGTTTCTATAAGATTATTCAACAAATGAGTACTTCTCTACTTATTGTAGAGAAATCAGTTTTCTTGGTATTAGCGTGTCTTCAAAGCAGCTAACTGTACAATTGAAAACTACGGAGTCACGTCGTTACTAACACCACTAGTTTCTCTTTGTTCATATACGAGAGCCGCATACTAGCATATTATAACTAATAATTATAACTAATTTCTTAGTCTCTCATATTCGTTACACATTTTTCGAAGACGACCTGCTTAATCTAAATAATAATCAAAATTAATATTGCGCTATTTAATTATCATAGAGATATTTCGCCAATTGTTATCAAAACAATACATAAGCAATTAAGTCATATAAGAAATGAAACTTCCGTATTCCAACTCCAAAAATAATTTCAATTTATTGAGCAAAGATGTTACAGCTTCAATAAAGTTGTAACAACTATCCGGATTTCATAATTAACGATTTCCTTATTCAAGTTAAAAGTAAAATATTACTGGAAATAAAAGACAGTTTTTCAGCTAACAACAAAAATTATCAAACATTAATTAAAAACAAATTGGATTAAACAAAGCAATACATAGATTCAAATAATGAAATATGTTTACCAGTATATACGCAATATGATTGGAATTAAAAAATCTTTTTTGTCATATCTCTTTTCAAAATTGCTAAAATAATAAAAAATAGTGTGACAATAAACTCAATACCAAAAATTAAAACTAAATCAAACATGTGGCATTAATTTAACTTGGATTGTCGGCGATTTTGCCTAACCTTTTTTACCGACGACTCCTTGGCCCCTAAACTGTGAAATACCCTCGGGTCTGTGGGCAGCAGCACAACATCTTCCACCAACAAAATTTCACAGGTTTCTTCCGGGTTAACTCTCCTGAACAAACTACGCACTTAGTTCCGAAAAATAAAAGAGAATCAAGTGCAACTAGTTCCTCAGTTGCCTGTAGCTCGAGATGCAGGTCCTCTAACGAGGGAGGAACTGAGTCCAACACCGGGACCGAGCCCCTGGATGCATACGTTTTGGCTGGATATGCATCCTGAACACTCAAATATGTCCAAACAACATCTTTGGGACTACGTAGCGTATTTTAAAAGGCAGCACTAATCAGCTGTTGTGCGAAGAGATGTAGATGTAAATGACTGAAACAAGATCTGCGCAGAACTGGCCACTGCATATGATGATGCGCACGGGTCCACTGAGGATTTAAAGGAATTTTTATCAATAGTAAAAACCATAAAGAAAAATGCGTTAACAGTTACAAAAAAATATACCCTTATCTGAATTCTAAAATAATTAATAATTAACGTTCACCAGAAAAATTTCATCAAGAAGAAAAATTTTATATTTTGGAAGGTAAAATGACGAAAAGTTTTTCTAATACCACTTATATTGCTCCATTGATACTGGGTGCTGGAAAAGTCAGTTAACCGATTTGCATATTAATCAAAAACAAACAATGACGGGTGCAAAAGCGTAGTTTATTGTTGAACGAAACCTCGATAAGTATACAAAATAAATTTTATGCGTTACATCTTGTGTTCAAACTGAGTACCACCTTCATCAATGCATTGTCGGCATCGCTTGAGCACGGAAAAGCATGTTGTTCGAAATAATTCTGGGTTAGCATGAAGAGCTTCGAATTCTTCTTCAATTATCGTTTTTCGATATCACGTATTCGGGTGGCGAACACTTTATCTTTCAGGACTACCCACAAGACGAAATCGCACGGCGTTATGTGTGGCGACCGCGCGGGCCATTCGATTCTCCCTATTCTCTCTATCCAATCGCCAAACTCGTCATTGAGGAAATCAGGAAAACGTTTAGTCCGTAGTGAGGCGGAGCGCCATCTTATTGAAAATATAGAATTCCTTCTAACTGCTGATTATTTTCAAGTTCTCCCTTTAAATGCATGAGAAGTTCCAGATAATTTTCCGCCTACACCGTTCTATCAAAGAAATATGGGATGACGAGACCAGTCGCATGGATTCCTGTTATGGGCCGTCGCATGGATTCCACACTGTTATACCAGGAACATTTAACTTTTTTGTAATGGTTAGATGAGGGTTCTCATATGCCCAGTACGCACAAATGTGACGGTTAAGTCGCCTGTTCAATTTGAATTGCGCTTCATTCGTCCAGAGAACGGATCGGTAATATTTTGCGTCGTCTTTCGCACACCCACAGTACCACCCGCAAAATTGAAGACTACGATTAGGGTTATCTTCAGTTAACGCCTGCAAGAAACGTGGACGATAAGAACGCATATTCATTTTAACATGCCACATCTCTAATTTAAGTACGACCAGCAGATTTGGTTGGTGCCTCGACGAACGCTTGGGCAACGAGTTGCATATTCTCTTCTGTGATAGGTCTATCCTGAATTGGTCTACCAGGATGCCTCGCCACAAAGTCTTCAAAAATCGTGGTGTAATAGGCATTGTAACGTAGGTACCCTGACACCAAGCAGATACGTTTGGCTGTCGTGTACTTTATATGGTGCTGTGCTGTCATGATGATGTGAACCCGCACGCATGTCACTCGCATAGTAAAGTTTTACCGCCAGCATCCTAGATTTTATTGTATTTATTTTATTATTTGAATCTATGTATTGCTTTGTTTAATCATTTTTTTTTATTAATGTTTGATCATTTTAGTTATTGGCTCAAAAACTGTCTTTTATTTACACTAACGTTTTACTTTTAACATGAATAAGGAAATCGTTAATGATTTAGAAATCCGGATAGGTGTTACAATTTTGTTGAAGCTGTTGCATCTTTGCTCAATAAATTGAAATGATTTTTGGAGTTGGAATATGATTTTTGGAGTTAGAATATGGAAGTTTAATTTCAAATTATTACTCCAAATCACTGGGATACACCGATCCCAGTGGGATACACCGATCAGAATAAGGTGGCAAATACCTGGAACATATTAAAACTTCGTTTAGCATGGAATGCACGGTTATTAAAAAAATTAAGAAATCCCTGATGTCAATGTTTCGCTGCATACTAACTACGGTGAAGGCTAATATTAAGCTGCGTGCTGGTACGCATACTCTTTCTCATCTTATAATCATACAAGTAGCAGCGGCCACTCTCTCTATCTCACTCTCTCTCTCTCTCCTTCGCTTACCATTTTTAACTAAACACCGAATGCCACTGGCGGTCGATGTGTCTACGCGTGCCAAATGTTTTGCAAACCGAACATTTGCCAAACCACCAGATTGTGTAGGAAGGTAAGCGCATGTCGGAGTGAACGCCGTAGCATTTGTGTATTCACCAAATACACACATCGTCTGGGAGCGCGTTCACACGATTCGCAGTTCAAAGGATAACGCCATAGAACTGTTTGCGTTCTGAATAAAGTTTTGGAAAGGTAGGTTAGTTCATTATCTTAAAATTTCAAAGTATACACAAATTTTGATAACACTTCTTTTCTTCTACTTTAAAAATACATACAAATTACAAATAATTCTGTTAATGTATTTGATAATTTTAAATTCAAAAAAATAAATTCACCTTTTACACATAACTTTGCTTTTAGAGTATTGTCCATTCCTATCGAGTGTAATGATTTTATTTATAAAATTAATTTTATAAAAGTTTTTGGTGTTAATAATGGGTACACTGTTAGAAGAATTGGAAAGATTTTACTTTCTAAATTTGTTAAGTTTTCCACTAATTTGATTCATGACTTTGTGGAACAGGTTAAGGGAAAACAATTTTATAATATGACTTATATAAACTGTAACAGAGTGTTGTCATATAAATATAATAGTTCTTACATTCCGAGATTAAATAAAATAAATAGATCTACTCATCCTGAGGTGGCTACCTTATAAGAAAAAGACTGAATAAAACAATATATGGCTGCCTATTTCTCTATACGTGGAACGTAAAACGTGTCATCTTGCATAGATAAATAAGCGAACATTATTTAAATGTTTTGCTGTAGCATATTTTAAATGAAAGATTGTATTATTTAAAACGCATTTATAAATAAATAATAAGAATATTATGAAATATAATTAACTAGTGTAATTTAGATGTATTTATAATAATTAAATAATTATTTCTTCAGAGTAAATATTAAAACATATTCTCTACTAAATAAAGACGTCGCGCGTATAAAAGAAAGGAATATGTGATCGATTGAATAAGAAACAGAGAGCGTACGCTTGTTTACGTCGCTGGCAGGACGTATATAGTTTATAATAATATCTATCGCAGTTTCCGTGTATATGTGCGAGCATGATAATAACATAGATGACCGCATGAATAGGACAAAAATAGAATATATTTCCCGTATAACCATATGAAGTATGAATGTTATCATAAAGTAGGAGGCGCTAGTACATGCGTTGTGATAGAGGGCCCACTGTTCTACACAAGTTGTGTGTGTTGTGTGAGTTTAGTCTTATATAAAAGAGTGAATTTCTAAGCTTTTAATAACAGTCTCCGGTCTTCCCGAGTCCGAAAGCAACAGTCGGCAGCTGAGCCAGCAGACACCGGCCTATACGTTTGGTATGAATAATTCGTATAATAATTCTTATACCGCTTATTGCTATATAATTCGATATACCGTTTATGACTATTGATTGCATGTATTTTGCATGATTTGTGTTTCCTTTTAACATTCCGTTAAGCTATTTTCTTTTCACTTAATACACGCATTACTGACTTAGAAACACAAGAGATGATATTGAGTGCTGGGTGACGATAGCGTCTATGTACACAAGGACTCTATTGCGACTAATAGTGTTTCGCTAATAGTATGACTAATAGTGTGACTAATAGTGACTAATCGCAGCGTATAAATCCGCTAAAGTGCGACTAGCGCTGACCTATTTCGGTTTTAGTAGCTTAAGTTACATTGATCACAAGGGTGTTAAAATAACTATTACCATTTCCTAAACCTTATAATGCACTAACGTGGTTCAAACGATACTTCGGTGACAGTGGCACCTATGTGCACAATGCTGTTTCTGTTACCGGTAGTGATTCCTTATTAGCTAAAGTACACTCAACGCGAATTTTGGTTAGTTTTGGTGACTCATGTTACATTAATAATTAAGTTCACGAAAGTGTTATTGTAACTAGTAGCGACCTCCGAATATACTTGTCCTATTTAGTTATTCATTTCGAGCATTAAAAATTATCCACCATTCCGTACTTGTGAAAGATTTATAACCCGCAGTTAGTAGCAAATTTCGAGTGTTCCTACCTGTCACCCGTGATTGTGTATTGAGAGTTATCCATCCTCTCGTACTTGTGTATGATTTATAACCCGGCGTTAATAGCGAACTCAAAGTGATCCTACCCTACCCGTGATTCATATCGTGTATTGACAGATACCCGTCATTCCGTGATAGTGTGACTCACCACTACCGTTTGTTTGAGTATGATTGATTATTTGTATATGCCCTCCATAGTTGCATGCTTCTCACATTTTCACCGTTTCGCTATTTTATCGCCGCATTTTTAATAATAATATACGAGCACTGCTAAATTCAGTTGCACCACTTTTTGTTTATTATTAATACGTTTGCACCGTCTTATTAAAACCGCATAAAGGCTGAAATGATTTAATGGTTATGTTTTGATTGATGATATTTTTATTTGTATATTAATATTGCTTTTTCTTTGTTTATATTTAGAAGAATAATACAAGGTTTTGTTAAACTTTTAATGCTGTTTCACTTACTAGTGGAAATGTTTATTATAGCTTCCCAGCAAGAACGAGAACACCTAGTTTACTTGAGCCCTCAGTAAGCCACTGAGGACCGAAGGAACTTCACCATCAGTTCCAAAGTGCGGTCTCACTTTAAACTGACACGGCGCCCGAGCAACTTATTTGCGTAGAACGTTTGATTCTATAAATATTAGTAAGATATTTGTTTGGGTCATTACGTTAACTCCAGCAGTGTGCGTTACAAAACAAGGCATGTTTATAACTTAGTTCATTCATTGATAAATTTAATACTTGTATCTCTTTTAAGGTTTCTAAACCGATTAATTTAATAAAAAACAATAACGATAAATCTGCCCTTGATTCTAAATGTGGGATATATAAATTGGAATGTGGTTCTTGTCTATCGATTTATATTGGTTTGACACTTAGATTATTTAACACACGTTATAAAGAACATGCTAATTGCATAAGGTTGATTAAACCTGACAAGTCTCATTTGCCAGAGCATGTCCTTTCTCACGATCATAAATTTTCAATAGAAGAGAATTCTAAAGTTTTGAGTGTTTGTATGAAACCGAATACCTTAAAATTTTTATATCAGATTCATATTAATTATGTGATTATGAGGGGCAAGTCTTTATTGAATAAACAAGTTACGTTTGAATACAATAATATCTTGAATAGATTTTTGGATGTCGGATGTTTATGATAAAGTTTTAATTTATATATTGTATTCTTGATTGAGTTTTAAAACTTATTTGCTAGGAACATCTTTGTCACTTAAATCACAGGTATTTTTCTTGTACTTGTATATTTCAATGTGTTGAATTGTGGTAAACTTAATATAGTTGTTTCGGATGGACGATTGTTTGATGACTATTCAGTATGTCATAAAATATTTGTTTCTCCGCGACGTCCTATACAAGAACGAAATTAGACATTTCATAATGGACGTTGGCAGATTAGTTTTGCGTATTTAAATTTATATTATGCAACCTGAGCAAAGGACTAATAGTAAATTACACTCTTGGCTCGAAACAAGATGGTAGTCAAGTTATAGTCAAGTTACTGTGGAGCCTACCGTTAGATTGACGTGAGCTGAGTGAAACACACCTGTCGAAAACTAACTAATAAATCTCTTTATTAAATAATCAACAATAACTTAATAACAATTAACTGATAAACACTATTTCTGCTACTAGGCATCAGAATATATAGTTACAAATGTAAAACAATATGAACGTGATTTAATGTCACAATAAGTTGATCACACTGTAGATGCTATTTCTATTCGCACATTATAATGTGTAGGTAAATTTGTATCAATTTGACCTTATAAGTTTTGTTATACCTACAAAGTAGATTTACACATATCGTGTTTTTGATATTAAACGAAAAAGCATGTTTATTAATTTGTTTAGTTTTGCAATGTTGCTCAACCAATATTAAATATCTTTAATCCATTAGAATTTGATGAATATTTAATTCAGATGAAATCTTAAAATATCAAATACACTTAGATTTCTTTTTACTAATCAGTGCTCAATTCTGTAGTATAAATTAGAAGACTACTTTATTATTATGGTTTACAGAATTGAACAATGTTAATAACTTTAATTTTAACAACTTGTAAATCCTACAGGCTTTCTTTGGTGCCTGGAAATTTGCGGATTCTTTATTTGAGAGATATCAGAGAGCATCCAGTCCATGGTCCGGATTATCCAAACACCTCGCTGAATAATATTTACGTATCTACAATATCAAAATGTGTAGTACAACGTTAAGTGAAAGTACCGTGGTGTATGATGGTGTCACCCTCACTATACCTCCTTGTTTTGTAGCTTAACGTTGTACTTTAATAAAGCAAAGTAACATAATATTGTTACATAATTTCAAAAATATATGATATTTTTTCCTGTTCATGACTTGAACAAAACCGGAAGTTAAAATTAAAATGTTCATCTGAGATTTGGTAAATGTTTTTTATTACTTATTTTAGAATTCAGTAAGGATTATATCCCTATAAACCTTTATGGCTTTTACTATTGATAAAAAGTGCAAGTTAAATTAATGCCAGATGTTTAATTTACAGTTTTAACTTTTGGTATTGAGTTTATTTCTCAAAATATATTTATGGTATAAGAAGAAAAATTTTATATTCTGGAAGATGTTCTGACGAAAAGTTTTTCTGATTCTACTGATATTGAATATTTGAATATTTATTTTTCATTGAATCTATGTATTGCTTTGTTTAATAAAAAAAAATTAAAAAAAATAGTGTTACATAATTGTTGTTATTAGCTCAAAAACTGTCATTTATCTACTTATAACTTGAATAAGTAAATCGTTAATGATTTCGAAATCCGGATAGTTACAATCGTGTTGAAGCTGTTATATCTTTGCTCAATAAATTGAACTTATTTTTGGAGTTGGAATACGGAAGTTTCATTTCAATTTATTACTCGAAATCACTGGGACACACCGAAGATAAATCGTATAAGTCATACTAGGTTAACACCATTTGTATATATTAAGTAAACTGACATATGATATTAGATATCAATAAGATATGTACAAGAAACTTCAACAAGAAATATATTTTAAAATATACTATTTCGTTCAGACAGCAAATAATTATTTCAAGATCAAAACGTACGTATTGTCACATAATAACATAAGCGAAACTCCAGAAAAAGAAACGAAATTAGAAAGATATAAAGAGTTACATCCAAATTAAATGTCCTAGACACATGTCTATAGATTCGTTGATGTTCAGCTGATGCTTTAACCAATAAAGATTTTGCTTTGCAAAAGCACATGTACAAAACGACCAATATACTGCTACACGTAATAAAATATCTCATGAAACTATCATCTGTGTATTATCATAAACACTTAAGCGATACTGCGAGCTTGCTAGCTATTATACAGTTCAAAGTGCTTAATATGTATTGTTTAGTGTGTAATGTGTATTTTAAACAAATAATATAATGCTGGTAAATAAAGAAATTCATACTTTGTATATTATTGTTTTGAATAATATTACGACTATTTTCTATATTATACTGAAATTTTATTTATGTTTGAAGAAAACTATTTTTAGTTTTCGATAGTACGCACATGCTATAGGATTTTTAATTTAATTCTTCGTTGTTAGTTATAAAAGATTTGTTAAAGTTTGAGTTTTATTTTGTTAAAGTTGAGATGTTGAATTTTACATAAACTAAAGTTTTGTGAATTTCAAATAAGCTATGAATGACTCTAAAAAAGTTGTTAGAAGAAAAGGTGGAGTGTATTGCGCGTATAAAACTACAAGAATCGCTTTTATATGAAAGAAGAAAAATTTATAAAACTCTTTAGATTTCCATTAGATATATCCGTGTAAGTATTAATCATTGTTAAAAAGTATACTCATTTATTCAGTTGTAGAAAATGGATAAGGATCTAAGTTCAAAACATTACAAGAATTAAATTGAATATAACTTAAGACTTTTTTTTCCGGAATATATATATATCAGCTAGAAACGATATTCTGTGATAATTTTGAACAATATCTTTGTAATAAGAGAGTTGGATATAATCTTTATTTGAAATGTAAAGAAGTTAAAGCATTTAAACATCCATGTGTAGGTTTTAATTTAGAATATTTAATTAAATTATATACGGTTACGAATATACTATTCTTTAAAATACACTAATGATAAATACAAGCACTCCAAACCAAAACAAAAAACAAAAACTGAAAAGTAATGATTTTAATGAATTTATAAATTTTTGCAAAACTATTTACCAATTAACACATAGTCTTCCACATAATAAAAACACATGGTTTTCCATTTAGTATTTAGTTTTCCTGTATAAGCATAGAACAAATATTGTATGAAATATTTATATTAGTAGTTTTATTTCGAAAAATTTTATCATAAAAATTAAAACTTTTTTGTAAAATACATATTAAAAATATCTAAATTTGTTAAATTATTTGATCATTCTTTGCTAAATTTATAAATTGTTTAAAATTTTACAAATTATAATTTTAATGAAAAGTTGAAACTCATTTAAATTTTTTTTAGTTAAAATATAATCTATTGTAGTTATTAATAATTTTCTAACAAGTTTTCTTATTATTTTATTAATATCTCATATTGCAAACTTTAAAATCAACCTCAAGTGAAAGACTCTTGTCAAAGAATATACTCTTGTCCCGTTTTTATTGCTGTGAATCTATAACTTGTCCTTTAACTTTTCTACTATTATACTTGTTGCGTATACTGGCTTTCCAGAATTAGCCAAGAAGAGCAAACGACTTATTGTTGCATATAAATATATTTGAAAACATTAATATGTTAAACACGTAACAGTATGTATATAAGATGAAAGTTAATTATTGATTAATTTGTAATAAACAGTTAAAT
>WYDF02001394.1:0-14110 GCA_009867245.2 Adranes taylori
AGATCAGGTATATTTTTGGTGTTATACAATAGCGTTTCTGAAATGATTTTAAAAACTTTTATACTTATTTTTTGTTATGAATAAATACATCAATTTACAGGAAATGCGTATATGGAAGTCTTTTATTAATTATATCGCCTTGTAGAGCTATAATTATTTTAGCAAATACTAGGTGGCGTAACCTGAATTTACTTAAAATTGTTTTTTGTTCTAACTGCAAACAACTTTATAGTTTGTTGAATTTTAGAAAAGGGACCGTGCATCGTATCATTGCAAAGCTGCAAACAAATACGGAACGATAATTTCTGAAACAATTCAATTAAATTTTGGTTTCATATTGGAATTTGTATTGAAACGTTCACCAGAAAGTGGAGATCAAAATTGGGGCAAGGTATTGTATTGTGATCCTCCAGCGCACTTTCCAAGTGTAAAATATTACTGGTCTCGCGACTATTTTCCAAACTTTGTCGAAGAGGATAAACGTGTATTTGTGTCACACGATGGGGCTCTTTATTTTTCTGCATTGGAAACTATTGACAGAGGCAATTATAGTTGCAGCGTACAAGCACAGTTTTCAGATACTGGACGAAATGGACCTTTTTTTCCTCTGAAAGTTAACCCACATTGTAAGTTATTAAACGATACACTCACATTTTTAAATTATTGTAATTTTTTTAGCAAATTACCAACAACTGAAATTTCCGAATAACTTTCCAAAGGCGTTTCCTGACGCACCTATCGCCGGAAAAGATGTTCGTCTAGAATGTATTGCGTTTGGATAGTAAGAAAAAAATTGATTTCTTTTATGTACTCTTTCTTTATGAATGATTTTAGCCCAATTCCCAGTTATAATTGGACAAGAAAAGGCGGTACTTTACCTCGTCAAGCTATTCTGACTAGTTTTAATAGAGTTCTTTTGATACCAAAAGTTCAAGTGGAAGATCAAGGGGAATATGTTTGTCGTGTGTATAATGACCGATTGTCAACTGAAAATAGTGTCATACTGAATATTCAAGCCGAACCAAATTTTACAATTCCTTTAACTGATAAACATATTGATAGTCGGGGTGAGCTTGTCTGGACTTGCGAAGCTTTTGGTATTCCTGATGTAAATTATACGTGGTGGAAGAATGGTCGACAATTAGGTAAATTCTTTTAGATTTTATCTGTCATATACATGTATCAGTGACGTATATTACAGACTAACTGCGAAATCCTTAGCCTTATACAGGATGCACAGTTATTACCCTGGTCAAACCGTTTAATGTATTTTTCTCAAGTTTGACATACCATTAGTTCATTTTGTTATCAACAAACATACGAAAGCTTTTTCGTTTATTGTATCTCAAATTTTTTTATTGATCATGGATTTCAAACGTTTTAGTGGTACTGCACTATATTTGTCTCGAAAATCAAATTCAGCTATTGTTAAAGAGCTCTAGCATTTGAAAAAAATAGAAAGTTTGTTCCCCTAACCATAAATTGTTAGAACGATAGTGGAAGTGTACAAAAAAAACCGTTATGGAGGCGGTTCAAAAGAAACTGCTACTAGTCCAGATATGATTCGCAAAATATCAGAAACAAAAAAACCGCCAAGGACATGCATTTTTTCTGGCTGGAATGTTCGGAAAGTATTGAAAAATTATCTTCATGTTAAGCCTTACAAGATACACAAAGGTAATAATCTCAACCCAGAGCAGATGAAGATGCGGTTGGAAAGAGCGAAAGCTTTAAAACGCTTGCACATGGCTGGTGAAATTCCAATCATTGTGTCTTTTTCAAAAGCACGATTTTCAGCATTAAACAGTTAACAAACAAAACGATCGGCTATGATCAGTTTAAAGATCAAGTGAGAATTTGAATACTTGTTTGGCCACCAGACGCCATTTGCCTGCTCAGGTGATAGTATGGACCTCATAAACTTTTGAATATTATAGTACTTGCTTTATTTCTATAAATCAGTTTGATATTTGGCAGAGAGATAAATCCCAGCTCCCATAATTCAAAAGTGAGGTCAAGTAAGATAAAGAAAAGAACAGGGATATACAAGAGGCTTTAACGATGATTATTATAAAAGTACTGCACATTCTCTTGCCTCTCAAACCGAGGCTTAAATTTAAAATAAAAATTGCAATCTTCCTAAGAAAATAAGGGAATACATAAATGCCTTGATGATCTCTAGTTATAGTAATGTTCCTTTAGAAACGTGAATGTGTTTTTAGAACACATGATGTTTGAGAGCTCAGGTATTACACAATACCAAATATTTAAAATCTTCAGCAGTTTTTAAAGGACTATCACCCGCAATTCCCAACCCAGAGCAGACCCAACCCAGGTTAATTGTTGCTATACATTTAGTACTATAATACCCAAAAGGAGACGAATATTATAAATAAGTCTGTTTTATCAGCAATGTACGATGTGTCGACAAGGAGGTAAATTGCCAAGAACAATTTCTGCTTTGTTTCTATCTACGTAAATACAGGGAAGCGCAAGAATTTTTTTAGCTTCTGACTAACGTTATGACAAAAAACAAAATATAATATTTTTTGCTTTTTGACATTCTGCTTTTTGACATCTTGCAAAATAATTATAGGTATGGATATTTCCTACTGCATCAACAAAAACTGAATTCTCGGTAGAGCGAGATCGTTGGACTTGCCCATGAATTTTTAATTGATATGTTTTTTTCGTATATTTTACTATTACATTTGGTTATTTATTGGTGTGGTTATATAACCATGACTCGAAGTGATTAAAAATGTATTATTTATTAGTAAAATAATATAGTAATTTACTTTCGCAGTTTATAATCTTATAATTTACTGTTTCTCTTAAAATTAGTTATGGGATATCTCGATGATGAAGACAGAAGTAGAATTAAAATTCAAGACAATGTTCTGACAATAGCATATCTCGATGACGAAAGAGATCCTGGAATGTACCAGTGTCGAGCCTCAAATACACTAAAAACAAAATATTCTTCGGCTCAACTGAGGGTATTAGCTTTTAAACCATCATTTAAGAAGAAACCTTTGGAATTGGAGACATACGCAGCAGAACGTGGAAATGTAACTATTTACTGTAGTCCGGAAGCAGCGCCACGACCGAAATTTGTTTGGAAGAAAGTATGATTTCTTTCTTTAATTGTACATTGAATTTTCTCACATTTCCTTTGCTTAAGGATGGACACGTTATTGCTTCCGGAGGTCATAGACGCATATTGGAAAATGGGCATCTTTTTATAACGTCCGTTTCAAGAGATGACGAAGGACTCTATACGTGTACAGCAACAAATGATTTGGGAATAGATGAATCTCGTGGCAGACTAATCGTTTTACGAGGACCCAGATTTATTGGTTCTTTAAGGTATATCAATATGTAATTGATCAGAAAATGTATTTCATTGAATGTTTTATTTAATTAATTACAGTGCATCCGTTGTAACGGCTGTACAACGTGACTTTAGTCTGTATTGTAATGCGGAAACTGATGAATCCTTAGATATTGCCTATGTATGGACACATAATGGGATCCCAATTCGTGATATCGATTTAAAAAATTCTTATAATCGTATTCGCATTGATGACGGGTATTTGGGTATATCAAACGCAAGTTTTGCGGACTCCGGAGATTACGAATGTATTGTTAAATCGACTGTAGGAATTATAAAATCTAAATCTAATGTTATTATTGAAGGACCTCCTGGACCAGTTGGAGGAGTGCAGGTAATCTATTGTTTATTCCACTTTATAGAATGCTTAATTGATTTATTACTTCATTATTACTTTATTATAAGTCTAGTATACATTCCAATTCATATATTGTCACATTTGATATGTACAGCTGATTGTTTGGGAACAATTAGTGGAAATACTGCATATTTAAACTTCTTTGCTGTTTTGTTTAATTCTACATTTTATAATTAGATAATAGGTATTCATAGAACATCTGTAACTCTTCAATGGACTGATGGTGCTACTCATGGCCGACCTATAAGATCTTATTCCGTAAGCGGACGCACATTGTGGAATGATACATGGTCGAATCTTAGTCATGGACTGGTGGCGCGCGAAATAGATCGAAATACTGGAAGAAAGGAGGTATTACCAATCTATTTTACATTGGTTTTGTCTTTATTTTTCACATACCACATGTGTACGTATTTCAGGCATATAAGTATATGAAAGATATTGGATTCATGAACATTTGTGAATGTATGATTTTTATTGCAAAATATGGTTTGAAGGTCTTTAGCTTAAAAAAGTCTATTTTGAAAAATTTGTGTGTATGAAAAACTTCCGAGGCAAATGAGAATATAATAAAACCCCAGAGGCCAGATCCTTTAAAAAGTGCACTATTTCCTTACACTAATTACACTACATTGCGTTATTTGTTTCTTTCCGCACTATATTCTAGTAATACTAAAATTAAAATTATTCTTTGTGGTTTGAAATTTGGCTGACATTTTTTAAGATTTGCGTGTACTTGAAATTAAAACAATTTTTTAGATCCAAAATGTGGTTTTTAATTCAGTGAAATTCATTTTTAATCTTCTGAAAATTCAGTATTTTCGCTAAGATCTAAGAGGTTTTTGGTATTTGGCTAAGAGGTTGAAATTATACGTATATAGTGCATTATGATCTGTATCTAGTGGAATTAATCTAATTCCAATATCTTCTCGTTGCCACGATAAAAATTTAAAACATGTTCGTTTTTGCTTTATTAAAATTATTAAAGATGGGAAATACTAATTTGTTGTATCTTACATTTGAATGACCGTTGATTGCTTAATCGATAGAGGGAGTTAAAAACGAACGATCAAAATTCGGAGTAATTGCACCATGAAAAAAACATTTTTGCGCCTTTTATGAAAGTTTAAAAAATAAAACTTTGAGATCAAATATAACAGCGGCGGACTTATTCCAACAGTTTGAGTGGTTGAATATTTTGACTGATTTTGAAGATTTAACGTAGACGATTTAACCCTCCCATCTCGTCCGAATTTGCTGCTAACTTAATATGAATTTGCATACATTTATCGTTTACTGTTTTACAATAATGCCATTTATTGTCATCGCCCGGTATACGTGCTAAACTCGATTAGGTTTTGAAACTTATACAGCACAGCGATAGGTATGCGTCTCTGCGGTAATCGGCAGTTGTGCCGATTACTAATCAATTTTGAGCTGATTGAATGTTAAAATCCAGAACTAGTTATGATACGATGATCAACGCTAAATGGATGAGTATTTGCTTTATATAGTATGCACTAACACTGCTAACTTTTAGTATATGTACGCTGGGGGACGGTGTAGTCCACGATTTGTTCTAGTATTATATTTAATTTCAAGGTATTTGTGGAAAATGTATTGATTCCGTGGGCAACATATGAATTCCGTATAGCTGCTTGGAATGAACTTGGTATGGGACAATTTTCTGCACCTAGCCCGCGCCATTCTACACCACCACAACCACCCTATATCGCACCACACCACATTGGTGGAGGTGGCGGCAAAATTGGTGATTTAACAATAACTTGGACTCCTTTACGTCTCGAAGAACAAAATGGACCTGGTGTACATTATAAGGTCTTTTGGAAGCTCAAAGATCAAAATACTGAATTCGAAACTAAGTTACTGAAAGAATTTGGAAATTCTGGACTTGCTGTTGTTGAGATACTCCCGGACAAATATTATATGCAATACGTTATTAAAGTTCAAGCCTGGAATGATATTGGGCCTGGTCCAATAAGTGGTGAATACGTTATATACTCTGCAGAAGATATGCCACAAGTAGCACCACAGCTTGTAGTAGCTCAATCTTATAATTCTACTGCTCTTAAAGTTACATGGAATCCAATAGATGAAACTAGGGATAAAGTTAGAGGAAAATTGATAGGTCACAGGGTTAGTGTACTTTGTCATCCGCTAACAAACAAAATTTTTATTTCCAATTTTCTTTTAGTTAAAATACTGGATGAAAGGTACACGAGAAGAGGATTCTGTTTATTACCTCTCGCGAACAACTGAACCCAGAGCATTAATTGTCGGTTTGATACCTGATACATATTATTTTGTTAAAGTTATGGCTTATAATGCTGCTGGAGAAGGTCCTGAAAGTGAAAGATACATTGGTAAGAATTGTAACCTTAATTATTTTATTATACTTAATTATGCTTTTAAATTTTAGAAAGGACTTATAGAAAAGCACCACAGAAACCACCTTCATCAGTTCACATATCAGCAATTAATCCTTCGACGGTACGAGTTGTATGGCGATATGTCCAACCATCTCAAGAAGAAGAACCTCTGCTGGGATACAAGGTGCTAAAATATTTCAGAGCACGAGTTTCATATGCAAAATTTTTTTTTTCCATTTGTAGATCCGTATTTGGGAAATAGATCAAGATATAAGCCGAGCAAACGATACAGTTATACCATTCGGTGGAAAACTTGAAGCGATAATTGATAATTTATCACCAGGAAAAACGTACAGAATGAGAGTGCTTGCTTATTCCAATGGTGGAGATGGTCGTATGAGCTCTCCTGCACTTACATTCCAGATGGGTTGGTTTTATATTTTATCCTATAAATTTTTTTTATTGATTTAGTCAAATTGTTATTACTTCGTGGATTTCGACTCGTACATTTGGAGAAGTTGCCTTAATATGGCAATACAGCTTATAGCTTGCTCAATTTAGCCATGAAAGTTCTAGTTCCATTGAGATTCCTCCGTCCCACCCCTCGGTTTTGGCCACGTGGTTCGGATAGTGTGGGCCTTCAACCCCTACCCAGTAAAAAACCTTCCACTTGTTTGTTCACGCACGTCCGTAGTTAGCGCTTTAGTTTACTTCAAATGCGGTTTTAGAGTACCTGATTGGAATTTTTTACATCTTAAGTATGGACTACTTTTTCTTTCCATTATGCTTTCCTGTTTCTCGTCGTGAAACTGTTAACAGCAAATTGATTATTGTCTAGCGTTTTCATGCAAATTGTTTGGTTTTGAGAACTTTTATTGCAAATGCCCCAACTACTTGGGAAAATTATGCAATATTTCTCTTATTTTATCCCGTGGTTACCGCTGCCAAGACCGAATCTGTACTGTTTAACTAGTGTATGGTTATATTGTGGAATGTGTTTGAAACGCCTTGTTGGTTTCCCTACATTGTTAGTTCCTAACTGTGTTGATCAACAAAAATACCTAGTCACTCCCTCCAAGTGTAGTAGTGAAACGATAAAATAAGTAGCATGACCCTCGTATTATTCCTTAATATTTCTTACCAACCTTTATTACAAGTTTATATAAAAACGTTATTAAAATTGTCTATTTTAGGTGCTCCAGCTGCGTACAGATCAAATTCTTCGAAAATTCATAATGTTTTTGGATTATTTTTGTCGATAGTACTAACAATTCTGATTCACTTGAGTTTGAAATCATGACGTCATAGTATTTTATTATAATTTAGAATCTCAACGAAAGTTTTTCGTGTTTTTATAGATCAAATAAGTTTTTGTATATTTCAATAATTAATTTGAAGTACCAAAATATATGCCTTAGTTATTATGTACATAGTACAAATTCGCACATTCTAATATTTATATTTACATTCATATAAGTATTTTAAATCATTTTGTATATGCTTTATTGTACCAATAATGATTCCGTCCATTTTTTATATTGTGATTAAATAAAAAAAACCATATTTGTACTTATGTCTTCTTCTTTGTCACCAGTTAATTTTTATATAAAAGAAATCAGTAAAACAAATGCTGGTAATAGTATTTTGTGTACTAAAATTATCGATAATAAATAACGATCACATCTTACATTACTAAGCAGGTAAGACGAGTACAGTCAGCGAACGTACTCTGGACATCCAGCCCTCCCTAACCAGAAGTATTGCAGGTAAGCCATAGCGTATTGGTGAGATGCTGGACTACCTATCCAGAGGACTGCGGTTCGAGCCTCAGTTTGGCAGAGGCTATATGAGGTCCCTGGTCACTTAAGAAGGGAACCGTGACGTATCATGCACATCTATAGGGGTAGAAGTAAAACTTTGATCTAGTGTATGCGGGTTTGTACGCAGTATAAAGAACCTGCACGAGTTAATCGAAGAAAGGTTGATGCGCGGTAAAATTATTCGGCATCCTTCGTGCCGGCTGTGATGTGATAGAACTATAGGTTGGAAATAGTTCCACACAAAAAATATATATAGGTCTGTGGTTACAGTCGTATCGTCACGCATTCAAATACAGGTAGGATAGGTTGGAATGGATGGTAGTAATCCAAATAGCTGACCATACACACACGTTCTTTCCTTCGAAAAAGAATGGCGTGTTTGTAAATGGCTGACTAATCATTTGCATTAGTAATCATATGGCCGCGCCGCGAAAGTATGGAAAGGGACTTTTAATTACTTTTTTAACCACGCGCCATTCTTTCGTGACGTTCTATCTCGCCATTCTTTCTCGAAGAAAAGAAAGTGAGTGTTGGCCACCTTTTTAGTAAACATTAAAGGGTACAAATTGTAACCAATCCACATTCAAATACGTTGAATTTTTATACCAGAATTGAATACAGCCATGACTTCTGAAAAAATGTAAAATTTAACCATAAGATATGAGCTTACTCCTTGCTAAATTTGATCCATAATGAGTTCGTCCTTGAACGAATACAAGTTAGGTATTACAGCTAGATCCAAGTCTACTTCTTTACTACCTTTGCATTGAAATAATATTTTAGGGTATTCATAATTTGCTTTAATGTACCATGCTCACTACTACTTGAAATATACAATATCTTTAACTGAAATTTCATTATCTGAAATTTGAATTTTTATATCGTAATCAACAGTTATCAATCCATGTACTTTCATTGATAAGGTAAACACAGTTGACAATTAAAATCACATTTTTATAAAGTTCGTTTCACGGTCATTACATAATAAAAAATGGTTTTACGTTGGGGCGTGGCCAGTGCCGCAAAAATTGCACATGATTTTGTAACTGCTGTTAATACTCTTCCTCCCGGTAATCATGTATTTGAAGCTATTGCTGCAAGAAGTCAGTCGTCTGCAAATGAATTTGCTGCCAAACATGATATTCCTCTTGCTTTAGAAGGCTACAAAGCCTTGGCAGAACTTCCAAATATAGGTAAGAATGTTATAAATTTCTAAATAAAATGCTAATAGTGGAACTTCTTAGACATAGTGTACGTGGCTGTTGTAAACACATATCACCTACCGGTTGCCAAAATGATGCTTGAACATGGTAAGCATGTACTTTGCGAAAAACCACTATCAATGAATGAAAATCAAACTCGAGAATTAATAGATTGTGCGAGAAATAAAGGACTTTTCCTTATGGAGGCGGTATGGTCGCGCTGTTTTCCAGCGTATGATGAATTGCGCAAATGTCTTAGCAATGGCGTTATTGGAGAGGTTTTGCACGCCTCTGTTACATTCGGACATCGACTGGAGCACGTGGAGAGGCTCAAGTAATTGGATTTATAGTACAAAATAAGATTATCATAGCAATTTGATAATTCAATTTGAATTGCTTATTTACAATTCTCCTGTTTCTTAATTTTGACTATTTTCAATTAATAATTGTATCACTATAAAATTTTCAATATATATTCGAATAGACATTCCTCTTCATATGCCGTCCCTCCATTCTTCTGTTTGCACTGATTACTCCTTTTTGTTGAGGTCGTTTGTTCATTTTAGCGATTTCTTTCTTTCCATTATTTACCTTTCTTCTTGCCATGTTACGATTTTCGTTAGTATCAATCAGCCTTTTATCTTTGTTTGACTTTGCTAATTCTGTGCATATCTTTTAGGTTTATATTGATTTGTAGCTTCTTAAATATTTCTACGCGACGTTCCTTTATAAACGTCATAAATTCACATGTTTTAGCGTTAAAGAATTAGGTGGTGGTACAATTTTGGATCTTGGCGTTTATACATTGCAGTTCACACAATTTGTGTTTAGTGGTTTAAAACCAGAGAAAGTTACGGCTGCAGGTCATTTAAATAAATATGGAACTGATGAATCAGCAAATGCCATTTTACTTTACCCGGGCAAAAAAACTGCTACAGTAACCTCCAGCGCACGATGCCTTATGCCCAACGAAGCAATAGTCATTGGTACATTAGGAACGATCAAAGTAAGGAAATAGGCTAAACATTCTGAAAAAGCTATTAGAAAATTCTTTTAGATACCGCAATTTTGGTGCCCAACAGAAATTATTATAAAAATTAACAATGCTGCAGAAGAAATACGCAATTTCCCTATTCTAGGTACAGATGAAAGCAAATATAATTTTCATAATAGCGTTGGTTTAAGATATGAAGCTGACGAAGCTAAGAAATGCATCGAACAGAGTAAGTAAATAATTCTGTTTTAAGAAATTATTAACCTTGTCTCTATTCTTTTAGAATTGGTGGAAAGCCCAAAAATAACTCATAATGAATCTTTGGAATTGGCACAATTGATGGATAAACTGCGCAAGGATATTGGCGTTGTTTATAAAGAGGATACTTTGTTGTAATATTGTTTAATGAGGAGCTTACAAAATTCATTTATTTTGTATAAGGAAGTGATAATAAAAATCATTCATAAAAGCAAATAATTTATTTGAATGTCCGAACAAAATTAGCAGTCATAATTAACATCTAGCGAAACTAATTTATTTACAGATGAATCATTATTTTCATATATGCTAAACATAAAACATTTCAAATAAATCAAACTCTAAGTGGACCTATTTAACCAGCAAGTAAAATTTGGCCCAAGCAAATACAAAAAAAACTATACAAAGAAATGCTGAATTCTATAATGTTATGCATTACCAAATTGCATTTCTATTAGAAAGTCAAAAAATGATTAATCTATGTACTCATCATAATTTTTATAGACTAAAACTCACATAAATACACTTATTAATTTTCGTTTTAAAAAATACGAAAATTACATTTTTATAATAGATAATTATATTCCAATAAAAAATTTAATCAACTGAATTTCGTTTCGGCGATTCATCCTTAGTTTTAGAAACGCTCCGAGATTTGCTTCTATCCTTGCTAGCTGATCTAGACCTACTTCTGCAAATGAAAGTTTTCATTACTATAATTTTGTTTGTTCAAGTTGTTTTATTGCGTATCTTTCTATTTACCTTGATCGTGAACGGGATCGATGTTTAGAACGAGACCTTGACCGACTGCTTGATGATTTTGAATGCCGTCCACCGCCGCCACCTCCTCCAGTGCCACCACTGCCACCCTTGCGACGGTCACGATCTTCAACTATTCGAATCCGACGTCCATTCAAATCAGTGTCGTCTAATTTATCGATGGCATTTTTCATATCAGAATATGAAGCAAATTCAACTACCCTGTAAAATAAAAATAATTGCTAATTGTTACACTGTTTATAGAGATAAGGTCCACATCTGTATGGTTAATGTTTTGCTGGCAAAAAAATACTTGGTGATTGCGGCCAGCAAAGCAATAAACTGACCAGGCAAGACACGCCACTGGTCTGACACTACAACAAACCAAATTTGCAATCTTGGAAAAACACTACATACATAAAATGATACGATATCCTTATGAGCTTATATGGTCTGAGCGCGAAGATGACAGGAGAATGTTGGTCATTTAATCTTCTATTTACTTCTAAGAACAGGCAATAATCGGGGGGGAAATTAGTGAAATTTGATCCGACTTTTTTCGGTCTTTGTTTGTTATCTCATCTTGATTATACTTTGAGAATACCCCGTATGAAGTAGAACAAAAAGACATAAATGATTAAAACCACCTAAACCGTTCAAAGAAAATGAGAATTGTAGTATCTATAGTGTGTATTTTAAACTGAGTACTGGAGAATATAAACTTACCCCTCATTACGACGATTCTTGTGTGCATCAGCATAAGTAACTTCTCCAGCTTGACGCATGTAATCTTTTAAATCCTGTTTGCGAAAGTGATAAAATTAATAGTAGATAAAATCGTATGAGAATATTGTTCATAAAATTCATTTATAACGAATGCTATAATAAACCCAGGAAATAAACCAAAAATCTAATTTCAACAAATATATAAATTAGTTACGTTTTGAGCGAAAAGTTTCAATACTATGGATTTGTGCAATAATAAATACACTTTACAACTTATAAGAAGTGTATGTGATTATTAAAATACTACTTACAGTGATTTTGTGTATTGACGCAGAAAACGTAACTAAATAATAAAGAAATAAAACATAGCACCATCAAAACTGAAAGGACAAGAAATTGCTTGAAACAAAAATAACATTTATGCGTGTTACAACTTGATAGTTCATAAAGTATATAACATATTGCATATCGAACATAGTTTAATGTAAGTTTGCACGACATGCTTTCATATTACCTGAAAAATAACGAACCAACCAGTCAATGGACAGTTGATTTTAATGCGTAATCGTTGTGGTTGGCCACACTGTCAAAATATGTACTTGTTCAATGGTAGCGAATAAAGTTATCCAAAAGAAACGAATCACGAATGCAAACAATTATAATAACTTGCCATAGGGCAGTGAAAATGAAGCCCCTCGAAATGTTTGGAACGAATCTCCTGGATATCGATTGGATAGCATTCTGTCAGGAGACTATTTACTATTTCGCGTGCCGAAGGAAAGAGATGAAAGCACCCACATGGATACCCCAGGATTCGTAACACTGAACAACGCACGAGTGGAGTGGATTGGATTCGATTTGACGCCAACGCATCGTGGCCATGAACGTTTGACAGTGATTGGTATCTTTCTCTTTGTCATCGTTCGATCTGATTGACACTAATTGACCGCATTGGTAATGGATTGGCACCCTGATGTTGGGTTCGGGTTTCGATTCGGTAGTTCGGATTTGCGTTAAAGGCACGGGTACGCAGGCCATCCGCTCTCATTGGATAATGCCAATCGTTTTTGGTATCACTATACAGATTGATCAGATTATATTAGAGTTCAATACCAAACTTTTGACAGAATAAATTCACAAAGTGAATTAATCACAGGTGGATTCAAAAAATTAATAAATAAAACTAAAATCAAATGGCGAATATTTCTAATGTTTTTTACCACTTATAGGACAATGTGCATATTAAAAGTACAGTTTTAAAGCTTTCCGGTAATCATCAGAGGTATCTACTCAAAAAGCAATGCATCAAAACGTTGTTTGAAAACTGCATCCGTATTGTATTTTATTTATTATTTACATAATAAAAGTTATATCAGAAAGATCTTGTACTGCAACGAGTATTATGTTACATATAAACTGTAAATATAAAATTTCAAAAGAATATGTTGAACCATTTAAAAAAAATGTCATCTATTGTACTGTGCCATTATGCAAATATCCACAAAATTTAACCCATAGCTTGTACTGTAATTCCCAACTTCCCAAATGTTGCTACTTTTTTTTAAAATTTAATTGGTACCAAGGATTAAAACTCCTTAAAAATTATTAAACATTGTCTCATAAGGGATAAATTACAAAATAAATATTGTCCATTTCAGTATACATTGAGTACTAAAAATTAAAACTCAATTATTAGAAAAAAATCTATTTTTTTATTGCTTGTGTTAGTTTGGAATAAATTACTATTCCTACTAAGACAAAAAAGTAACTCAATCATAAACATTTCTGTATAGATTTAAAGTAAATCTGGAATAATAAAGACAATAAATCATACTCCCTTTGAAAATTTTAAGTAGGTGAAAGATTTGAACACGGAATACCAGTCTGGTAATAAAGCTATGTTATAAAATATGAGCTGAAGCGATGAACAATTTTCTGAATAAAATATATTACCTGCCAACTGACTCGGCTTGATAAGTTTTCTACTACAACTCTATGTTCCGTACGTTGAGGAGGTCCATACCTACTAAAAATAAGGAATTACTTAGAACTTGATACACTAAACATTGTGACTACCAAAGCACATACTTATCTCTGCTTCTGCCTCTTGGAGGACCACCATAGCCTCTACCGCCGCCACCACCACCAACACCACCGCCGGCGCCGCCACCACCTCCCCCCCCGCCACCCCCACCCCCGCCCCCTCCAC
>WYDF02001405.1:0-14109 GCA_009867245.2 Adranes taylori
GTAAAACGTACAGGCAATAGGCGCTTCTACTTTTTATGACGATTGATGTGTCAACTGTGCTTTGTGTAGGCAAGCTGGTAATTTAATCAATCCAAATGATATCATTTATTTTAAAGGCAAAAAATTGGTACACCAAATAAATAAGTCTCCCCTTTATTGTTTAGACGCCATGATTTACAGGTCCAGAACGAACAGGCAAGAAGTGATTCGTAATGAAACACTACAATTAACAGTAATTTTACAACTATATATTTCTCGGAATATATCTTGTTATATTAAATTTAAATGAAATCTATATCTGAATTTTATATACTTTAATTTCTAAATTTGTTTCTGAGTCTAATCAAATAGCATTCACTCCAGATTTTAATTTGTTGAGTACCAAGGTTCCACTTCAAAGTTTGAGGGTCCTGCTGCCTAAATGTAACACGAAACCCACCTTTAATCAACTAAGAAACAATTACAAATTTCTTCACTATTAGTTTGCAATTTAATATAGGTATAAATTTTTCAATTTTGGTAACCCTAAACCACGCTATGTAGGTAATTAAGCATTATTTGCTCAGTCAGTCAACAGCGTCGGTTGCTAATAGTTTCTACGACCTTAAACGATGAACTACGATGAAATCAGCTGTTTTAGAACGTACAAGTTCGCGTCGCGCTTTATACCGGTAGAATAGTACTGCTTTGTTTTATTAAAAAGAAATGGTATTTCTGGATATAACTATAAATTATACATATTTAATTTAAAACTTTTTAAATTGTGACTACTTTTAGATTCGGTTTAAAGCATTGTGATTAAACAATATAACCAGAAGCGGATTTAAATTCAAGTTAAGCTAGTGTGGATGTCCTTTTGTATAATTTCGTTTGTATGTACTGTAAGTGCAAAACGGAGACTTTTCTACGTATGAGGTTCTAATCTGTAGCTTTCGCTTATGGATAAATTTGAGTGAGGAAATAACATAACTCTGTTTTTAAGTTTATACAGTAATTTGCTGTATTCTTGGTATGTTTATATTGTTTTATGGTACCGATTGTTTTTATAGTTATTTTAGTTCAGTAAAACTGTACGTTGAAATATGCGTGAACATTGTCGTGCGCTCTTTATAACTTAAGGCCATCGCTTTGATTGAAACGCTGTCTACAAGAAACTGATTTATTTGATATATAACAAGGTAGGAATTTTATTTACTGTAATTTGCTAGTTAAAAATTTATTTTTAATTATTTTGCAATAATATAGCATAACATTTCTTCGGTAAACTTTGCTTCTACGGGGCCCAAAAGATCGGTAGTTCAAATGATATTTATGGTTTTTAGTTAGCCAGTCTTCTATAAATGCGATGTTGACACATTGCCTGTTTACTTTTCAATATAATGATAATATATTTTAACTGATAAATGAAATAAATTAAATCGGTGGCAATATAAGACTAAAAACAACCGTATATAATATATTATAAAGTAAATAATTCCAAAAAGCGAATACGAAGTTTGGTTAATATTGAAAAAGTTTAGTTAGCAAAAAGGAAATAAAACCTGCAGATTTGAAAAACAAAAAGTTTTTATTAGAGAAAATATAGAAAAAATTTCACTTCAATAGTATTTATTAAGTGTATAGCATATTGTAATATTGAATATATTCGGATGTTATGTCTTCATTTGTTTATGGCATTATAGGGGAATCCAGTGTGCAGTGTTTATTCCAATATATCTTAGATCAAACAAAAAAGCAGCGGAAATAACTAGTTTCCAACGTACAAAAAAGTTATGTAACATTACTTAAAGCAAAGGCACGAAAAAATGCAGACAAATGCATATAATTCTAACTCACACAGTTTTTAAGGTGTACGCGATGTATGTTTTGTAAAACTACATAATGTACAAATGAACAGTAAAAGTAGATACAAAGACTGATTGGATAAATAAGGTTAATTAAAAGATGGTTTAATACGGGAAGGGGTTGTTCATTGGCGCAATCCATTTTAGTGTAACCTTTTATTGTAGAGAAAATGTATTTCGTACTTTTAAAGCTGTTTGTTACTTGGGACATCGCTGCCTGACAATTATTAAATCATATATATCTTAGACAAATCCGATTTCCGCAGGCTAAATAGGATTGAGGATCGAGGAAAAGTAAATAGGCAATGTGTCTTCATAAATCTCATTTGAACTACCAAACTTTCAATTGATATCATTATATCATTTGAAAGTAAAGCTAACCTTTCTTGTTTCATTTACCACATTATGTACAGAGAAGATACATATAGCTGTTTAAAAGGTAGGTAATGTCCGATTATATCCTTTTGGGGGGACATCCAGATCCGTTAGATTACTTCAAAGTAACGAATTTAATTATTGCGATGTTGTCATGTCTATAAATTTTAAATGAAAATGAGAATTCTTTCAGCTAGCGAGCGCTAATAGTAATAGTATTTTCTAACTAGAATTACAACTAGCAATTATTAACATTAGGTACTTCTATTCTAATGAAAGTAATTCTATTCCGTATTAGAATTAGCAATGGATTATTTCAGATTGAGAATCATTTATCTACCTATATTCTTGAAATGTTTTCGAAAATTTAAAGAGTAACTTTAAAAATAAAAAAATAAGGAAATAAGTATTTATTAGAATTCATTAGTAATACTTATTGGTTTCTAGGTCACATGCCAACAATTTTGGTAGGTTAGTTGTGTGAGTTTCTGGGAATGCGTTTGCATTTTCGGTAGAAGAATACATTTACTAATTCATTTCATTACTTCGCGCATTCATTCAGTCACTTATTCGATCATTGTTCCCGACATGCTCAGCCATGTCTCAGCTTGCACCGCCCCACCGGCGGTTCGTTTTCGCCTGCGACGTACCTACGATCGTAGCTTAGGTTAGGTTAAGAGGCACATGAAAATATAGAATTATAACTCGGGAAGGTTAGATGCATAAAAGGTTGGGAAACTCTGCTATATATAGATAGCTTGAAAAATTACGGGACTCTAGTCCTCAGCTAAATTAATCACTCCTATATTCACATTCAGCATTTCTTCTAAGAAATGCAAGTACAATCGAACCGCTCATCAACGGACTAATAGGGCCAAGGGCCAGTCGTTTAAGCCGATTGTCCGTAGATAGGAGGGTATTAGTTTTGAGTATCACTATAGTACCTATCAATAGTTATGATTATAATAGAAACAAATTTACATATGTATATATGGCATACTGTACGTTAAAAATTATTAATTCTCTTAAAGTCCGGAGATGCTGATAATAAGCTTGAATGGAAGAATTATTGGCAGTATTAAAAAATTGTAAAAGTGTCAATGGAATCTCATACTTGAGACACTTTTGGTTCCACTTGAGACACTACCATCTTTACATTTTTTTTTTCATTGTGTTTGACTTGCGTATTTCTAAAACATAATAAAGAAAGAAAATTTTTGGGCTAAGTATATATCTCAAGTGGCTATATTAACAAATAATAATTCTTGGTACGCGGTGCTTTTTGACTTGAAGCCCATTTTTCCGACATCTTAACCAGTGTGAAAATGAACATCAACATTCTAGGAGAATGTGATTACTGTTTTAGAATCGAGTTTTATGAGAATAAAATTGTTACAATATTAGAAAAGTTTAAAATTGCTTTTACTGTTACTAAAGCATTCCACGCCGTACATCGAAAGAAGTTACTCCAGAACTACAAAAATTGATAATAAGAGGAAACGGACACCAAAAATCATTTCTACAAAGGCAGGAAAGAAAGAAATGAAAGTAGGATCAATGACTGATACTAGGCCCGATACTCTACTTGCTCTACATTCAAGACTTAAAAGATCTTAAAGTGAAAAGCAACTATTATAGCTACGGGAATGAGATTCTTACGATTTTACGGAAACCAGCCTTTAACACACTTCAAAATAAATGCTTTTATGTCTTATTATTGTTGCATTCCAATTAATAGAGTCTAACAAAAATAGATTCAGCTCACACATAAGTAGCTTTATCTAACAAAAATTATTTTGTGCCGCGTAACTAATAAGTGACTATATAACAATAAACATTGCAAACTTGAAACTTTACATTGACATTATCTATATAAGAAAATATAATGTATTAACAAAATCTATTTCTAACACTTATTGTAGCGACTAGTTTAATAATAACCTAATTTAGAAACCCTAATTTAGTTCAATTGTTTTATACACATTTAATTCATTATTTACATTATTAGACTTCATATCAATTGATAAACATCACAAAGAGCAAAAATCAGAAACATATGTATTTTTAATTAATTTGTCGTATAAAATAAAAGAATATATTACAAAGCTGTATTGTAGTGCTAAGAAGGTTTATGTTATAATGCTAGTTTTATATTTGTCAATTTTTCCTTTAAAGTCCTAAAAATTGAAGGTCACATAATGTTTTGGCAATTTTGAGAATAATTATTGAAATATATACACTTATCGATTATTTCGTCAATTTTCGCGTCACCTGCAAGTCAATTTCATATCGGATCCTCATTAAGTCAATTAACTAACAATCACAATAAACAATTCCTAAATAAATCATAAATTGAATGAGAAATCCTCTAACATAATATACAAATTACTCTAAATTTTATTCGTCAAACAAATAAAATATGTGTAAGTAATCAATCAAGTAATAAATATTTTAACAATAGTTATATCGAAAAACATAAATTATCAAATATAATCTTAATAAAATCTAGAAACTGTTAAGAAGATCACAGCTCCCGACAAATGTATACACAACTAAAACATCAAACTGGTTCACCGAAACGACTAAGCGGGCGGCTTTTGCCTGTTAAAGTTTTGTGTTAAGGCCTTCAGGGGGCGGTGTGCTTTCATGTACGCAGAGGTGCAGTGTCATATATGTTACGATTTATGTATTTCTTTTACGATGGCGAGTTTTTCTACTGAAAAAAAGCAACAGTTTTAAAAGTCGGTCGACAGTTGTTTTAAAACGTCATTTCCACTTTGTACGCACTTTCAGCTGATTGGCTATTATACGTACTACACGTAATTGGAATACGTACTTTCGGCTGATTGGATATTAGATTAACATATTTTTGTAGGAGGTGTTTTCTATGCCATACTTTGACATTTTGACCACATGTAACTATTATTTCCACCGCTGATGTGACCCACAACCATTTAGAAATCACCACTACTTGTATTTCACTAGATAACCGGCAACAAAATAATGTTTGATCCTTCAATTTTTTTAACGTATGAGTAAGAAACTTTTGATTGGTCGGAAGTATAACCTTCCTAAAATTTTTGTAGCAGAAACTTCTTTCAAACTCTGCCTTTTTTGCGGCAGACGCCGTCGAAAGCCATCGGCTTAGGCAACACGCCACAGCTCAACCGATCTATCAGGAGCAGTTTCCTTTCCCAGAAAATTCGCATAAAAGGGGCCATCCAGGCCAGTGATCCTCATATTCAATTTTTGAGTTTGATGTCTTTGGATGTGCTGCGAGAACCCATTCGTGCCATTCGAAAGCTTTAATTCGGAAATAAGACCTAATCAATTTCTTTGGTGAGCGAGAACTATCGCAGCCATAAATTGATCGGATCCGAAAGCGCTATAGTAAAATTTCAAATACTCAATCAATATATTAAATCTACTAATAAAATAAGTAAAAATAAAATTCTTCAAAATAAATTTCAACTTGTAGAAAATCAAACAAAATGGTTAAGTATCCGACGACACATCTTCTGCTGAATTTTTCGATTCCAAAATATTTATAGTTTTCTTCTACTCTTATTCCGATTTTATTATTTCCCATTGACCGAGTCCTGATGCGAAGACGAGAGAAGAAGGAGCTCACCATAAAGTATCGGGCACACGAACACCCTGAGAACGATACAGTGGTCACCAATTACGAACGTCGTCCTCGAACTCCAAGTCTTATCTCAAACTCTCCCGAGCCAACGCCAGTGGTCTACGAGCAAGAAGATTCGACTTCAGCACCAGGGTCCCCCATACTACCTATCGCTCCAGGCGATGTACTGCTCCCACCGACCCCTGGAAAGGGTTGGCTGTATCCGGCAACATTAGAAGACCACCACCAACGCCTTTTTAGGTACTATTTCGACGATAGCGAATAGAGGTTCAATCCATTCCGTCATCACCAATTATCATCATCCATTCCGTCGTCGCAGTCCATCAATAAAAATTTTACATCTCAGGTATTCATAAAAAAATGCCTATTGTCACAACGTTTCAATGCATTTCTACATCTACGCGCATATCTACGAAAATCCTACCACAACAGCACATCGATAAAGTTCTACATCTGCCAATGCTTGGTTCGACCTTCATCCACGTATTATTCAAAGAAGGTTCATTTATTTAATCCAGTGAACGTCGACAATTGCAACTTCAACGCCGTTGGTACAGAAGAGAAGTTTCATTCCAGGACCGTACTCATGGCTGAAGACTAATAATACAGTAAAATACGTACAATCATATTTAGTTCGTCACTCTTTATTTGCTTTATTATTGTTTTAATGGAAGAAGAAAACTGGATCAGCCTAACAAATTTTGAATTATATTTAGAATCAAAATTATTGTCAGTCATTTAAAATCGCGCTTCGAGTCATATATTTGCAGTTATAAATACTAGAACAATAAACCAAACTATGCAAACTTGTTATTGCCTTTCTGTGTTTATGTTATCAGGACTTAAGTACTTTATTATAAGAATTAAGAACAAGCGAATTTCTAACCCAACCCTGAATCTCATGCAAGAGCATTTATTTTATGTTACAAACAGAATAAAATATAAAAAGCAGTATCGTAGTTATAAACAGCCTACGATTCTGCTTTGATTGGAACAATTAAGTCTGTAACATAATAAATTAGATATATGTCAACTGTAACCTGTCAATACAAGAAATAACAGAAATACGGCCATTTCGGGAAACCATGATTAAACATAAATATTTTATTTACTGAATTAAAAAATTTATGAATTATAGTATCTGATGCTGATAACTATATTTAACTTAAAATAGAGACGTAAAGAAATCTACAATTATAAAATAGTGTATTATGTTTGTAATAAATCTAAACTTTGAAATATTCCTAAAAGACACTAAAGAATTGAAAGAAAAATAGAACATGTTCTATTTTGCAGGCCATCAAGTTTTTGACAAAGTACTTCAAATTATCATAAAAATTGGTAAATGTAAAACAGTGATTTGTAAGTAATTGGGTAAGTATTAAAAATTGAAGAAAAAATTGACAACTGTAAAACAAGCTTAACAGAAAAATGTAAATTATAAATAAAATTTAAAATTATAAATAAAATTTAAAATTTAAACATCTCGGGTTTGAGGTAAGTGAAAGATCGTTATAATAACCAATCTTCATTGGAATTAGTGAATAACTATACAAATCCTTAAATGTATTGAAAAACTAATTTTATAGAAATTATGATTTCTTGCTATAGCATAGATCAAGAAATCATATTTACTGTAAATTACTATGCATTTATTCTTTAACAAATCGTTTTGAAGAAACTGCACCTGAGCAAGTTTTGAACGGTATATTAGAAACAAGATTGATTACATAACACTGAATAAGAAGAATATAATCTTTGATGTCAAATTTACAATTGGAATAGATCTTTTAATAGCTTATGCCCGCATAGATTTTTTAGTCGTAAGTTGGTAAGAAGAGAAATAATGATGATCACGGTTCAAGGAACATGTCAATTGGATTCGGTTGAATAAATCAGAAAGGTCCCATTTGGCTTGCCATGTTCTTTCACATAACCATAATTTTTCGATTGTACATAATTTTAAGCTACTAAGTGTATATCTCAACCCAACACTAAAATTTTTGTAACAGGTTTAAATTAATCATTCCATTTTGAATGGGAGTACATTATTGAACAAACACACGTATAATTTGAATATAACAATTTACTGAATAAGTTTTTAGTCTTGTAATTTGTTTCATTTGTTGAATCTTGTTTCAATTTATTGTTTGTTTATAGGGAATTTGGGGATTGTTTTTTTGGAACAGTTATTTATAGGTTCTTTTACAACAAGTACAATAGGTTCTTATTTTTATATTGAATTTGGTATTTCGAATATTGAATTTAAAATTTGGTATTTGAATTTGATAATAAATTATATTGAATTTGGTTGAAATGGTATTGAATATGGTAACCTTATTTCCAAAGCTAAACAATGCCGATTTTAAATAAATCTAAGAAAAAGAAGAACATTATTTATTGAAATCGGATTAACATATTCATAAATTTAGTTAATTCATAATGGGCGTTTATAAATCCTATTGTTGATTTTTTGCACTGAGATTTTGAATTGAAGGAAGGTTAAAATTATATACTAAATTAATGTTTTGGACATTATTTCTCTCCTTTTTTAATAGAATTCAGGTACGGGGCGATTTTAGTTTAAAAGAAAATGTTAAGCTCATTATTCTTTCATATTTAAACTAATAATTGTTTATACATGTATTATCCTATTTATAAAAAAGGTAATTCATTTATGGCACATATTTTGTTTGTAGTTTATTTTGTTTCAAGAGTAAAAGTGCTCGGGATTTTTATGTTCAATGTTGGTTAACATTGAGCAACATGTTAATATTTCATTTAATGGTTTATGTATAATGATTGAATAAGAAAGTTTATGTTACTTCGAAATCGGGAAAGCGAAACATTTTTTATTGTCGCTCTCACATCGTTTGCACAATAAAAATTTTTGAAGTTTGGATTACTGAAGTTTGATTTCAAATAAATCCTCCAAATAATTGGAACATATCGACGATGAGTCATTAAGAATCTTCTTGATCGGAAAGCAGGCATATAGAAAAATTTAAATGGTCAAGCCGTAAGATATTTGTTCTCGAAGCACAGACATCATAAGATCATTACATGTGAAAATCATTTCATGTCTACATCTAATAGCCTTGTTCTATGATTGCCTATTAATGAAGTATTAATCACATGGTATGATCAAAATGCAATGAGAATTTTCAAATTTCACGCGCTCTATTTTCTCTAGCGACTTGATAAATTTTTTATATGTTGACGGCACTACTAGTAATAAATATGTCATGTTTTTATGCAACTTCGACGTTTGAGTTTTGACGTTTGAGTCGACGTTTGAGTGGTAAGGGGACGGGCCAGATCACCACCGATTAATAGACGATACCAAGCAGATCATTCCATCAACTATATAGCGGTCGAACTTTAACCGCTGGATTCGAAAGCAACACAGATGGAGGAAGCTTGTTCAATCAAGATTGAACAGAGTTAGCAACATCCTACGAGAGAAATGAAAAAGAAAATATTTCATTCATTTCCCTTTAATTAATTTTAAATAATATCTAACTATTTAAGTGCTTACAGATATTATATTAATTAAAACAAAACATACATAGAGAAATAGTATCAGATATCTACGTAAGTAGCTTGTATATTACTTATATTATCGTGACCGTTGATATCAAATTTCAATAACAGTAAGATTAAAAAGTCGTGGACGTGATTGCCAGCTCTTCGTTCATCTACTGGAAGTCATTTGTTTCATTATATTTAGCATAAAACAAAAGTTGAACATTTAAATTTTGACTCTCACTTTATAACTCATCTATTAAATTCTATTAGCATAATAATTGTTTAGGGTAAATTAAATAAAACTAGCGTAACCTATAAATCTCCTACCCTGTAAATCGCCTAAACATGAATCCCCTGGTGTCCGTACTTGCCGAAGACGCAAACGGCTTCGTTGTCTGCTTTGCCGCGGCCTACGGTCGTTCGTGACCTAATTTTCCCATATTTTCCTACGGCTCAGACAGCGCTGGTATCCGATTTTCCGCGGTCTGCGGCCGCTCTTGACTTACTCTTGACGTTCTTGACTTACTTTTACTAACTCGAACGGCACGGTGTGTTCAATAGACACTTTAATCAAATCTCGAGGTACAAATTTCCCAATCCTGAGGATTGCCATTTCACGGGAATTTAATTATTTTGAAAGTGTAAAATTTTTGAAGCTTCTGGTACATTATTTTTCGCCGACCCTGTACTTAAAAATATAATTATAAATGTACTTAATGTAGTTATTTTTTGAAGAGAATTTTTTCGGCCACCTCTTACGTTATTCTTGAACCGATACTGTAGTTACAAATTATTTGAACGCTCCTGGTACATAACTTTTGATTCAAACGTGTAGTTGCAAATTTAGTTTTATTTTCAAGTCAAAATTTTTTGTTTTTAAATCTATATTTTATATTGGGACAAAGCTCCAATATAATGTAATACAAATTAAAACCAATCGTTTTTTGTTTCATTAAAAAATATATAACATATAACTGTGGGAAAATAAATACCACTTAAATCTACGATAGATTTGAAAAGCAAAAACAATTGTCATTCATATCACATGCAATGTGTGCTCACGTATATTAGTGAATACATTGTTGAGAATCTGTTGAGAACGTAGTAACAAATGAACAATTTTTAAAGTTAGTAGGGCCTATATATTTGAAACTATAAGAGCTAGACCTATCATATGTGGTATCATTGTAAAGCAAATCAGAAGGGCTACTAAATGATGAGATAATATATAGGGTGTTACTAAAAAGCTTGTGAAAAAAAATGTACTACTCGAAATCTGTTCAGTATATTCAAATGTTCACCCAGGCACAATTGAAGTCAATTGATCTTACATAAATTTCCCAAGTTTCATTTTTCCAAATTTCATAGGAACCGAGATATTTAGTGTAGTACATTTTTTCTTCAAAGTCAAATTACTCTGATGCTATGATATACCATTTTTTCCTAAACTCGCTTAATCGGTTAAGTATTAAAGGAGCTTTCGACACAAAAAATTTAATCAAAATTACATGTCTAGTTTCTCAGAAAACGAACCGCAAAATTTTCAAAACAAAAACCCGTGTATATATATTAAATTGTGATTTTAGAAAGAAATGTTTCAAAGAAATCGAATAGCCTTTCCTTTATGTAGCCTATAAAATAAAGTTATTCAAATGTCCTATCTTTTATCGTTCCGGAGATATTTCAAAAAGGTTGTTAAACTTCAAACGCGGCTACATCGCTTCGTATAAAATTTGGCAACATGGGACTTTTTTTTATTCGACGCATAATGCAAGGTGTTATATGTCTGCCTTTTAGTTTCAATATGAAATTTCTGAACAAAAAAAACTGACTTCGTACATAAACATGAAAAACGTATTATATTTTACAATTTACGATGTGTTAATATTTCAAGATCAAAAAGCATACGTATTCAATGAACTCTTTACAAATTGAATATTATCATGCCCCAAATTGTTTAGAATTATCTTCTAAACTTTAAACTATTTTTTATTTTTAATGTTTACGTGATATTTATTATTAATTCTTCTTTATAAGTGTTGACTTTTTAAATTATATTTGAGTATTATAGTAATCGTAGTTTTGTATCATCTAACTTCGTCACAGCTATCACAGCTACCTTAGCTTGATAATCGTGTAAAAAAGAAGTCTCCCTCTTTCAGTCAGAAGACATATTCTTCATTTTTCTTTATAATTGTGGAGGTATTTATATTATATTTGAGTACTATAGTAAACGTAGTTTTTGTATCATCCAACTTCGTCACAATTGGCTTCTCCACGAGCTTGATAAACGTGTAAAAAGGAGTCTCGCTCACATATTTTTAGATATTATATTTAGTAAAGCACTAGCAAATTAAGCTAGTTTTACTTAACTAATTTCAATAAGTTAATTCAAAGTAATAACAAGTGCAACTTATTTATTCACTTATTTTAAAAAGTTTAATTCAATCAATTATAATTATCTACAACCGGCTATAAATTTGGGTGAAGTCGTATCACTATTCACCTAGGCTTTCCAAATTTGTTCATGGTCCTTTGAGCCGGATGAACAAATTTGTGAAACCTACATGCTTTTATTAAATAGTGATAGGACTTGACCCAAATTTGTAACCGCTTGTAGTTAATGATAATTGATTGAATTAAACTTTATAAAATAAATGAATACATTAATTGCACTTGCTATTAGTTTGAATTAACTGATTGAAATTATTTAAGTAAAACTAGCTTAATTTGCTAAAGTGTTTTACTAAATTTAATATAAAAAAATATGTCTTCTGACTGAAAGAGGGAGACTTCTTTTTTTACAGGATTATCAAGCTCGTGGGGAAGATAGCTGTGACGAAGTTAGATGATACAAAACTACGATTACTATAATACTCAAATATAATTTAAAAAGTCAACACTTATAAAGAAGAATTAACAATAAATATCACGTAAACATTAAAATAAAAAATAGTTTAAAGTTTAGAAGATAATTCTAAACAATTTGGGACATAATAAATTCCTATTTGTAAAGAGTTTATTGAATACGTATGCTTTTTGATCTTGAAATAATTGCAATAAATGCATCGTAAATTATAATCCCCTAAATGCATCGTAAATTATAAAATATAATATGTTTTTAATATTATTGTTATGGAAATTTGATATTACGCTCGCGACAATATAAGTAATATACAAGCTAATGGCATTGATACCTAATACTATTTCTCTATATAAGTCTTGTTTCAATTAACGGAATATCTGTAAAGATTTAAATTGTTAGGTATTATTTTAAATTAATTAATGGAAAATGAACGAAATATTTTCTTTTCCTCTTCTATCGTGGGACGCTGCTAACCCTTTTCGATCTTCATTGAACAACTAACGAATAAACAAATTGTAATTCAGTATGTTCGACGAACTTTTTGTGTAACAAACTATCGAATCAAAGTATTGATTTTGAGTTATATTAAAAACATAATTAAGTGCAATGTTAACGAAGGTTCAATATTATGTCGAAACTATGAGTTTAGAATGGTGGAAACGCTTTAAGAAAGGCAGAGTTCGCATAGAAGATAACGCGAATTCTAGCCCATCGCATTGTAACTGGTGACGAAACGCGTGTATAAAACATCAGGGCATGTCCGTCAAATATGAAAGTCCTCTTAACAGTTTTCTTCGACTACAATAGTATAGGTCATTTAGAATTTTTATTTCTTGGTCGTAAATAAGTATTACGTAATTTGCCAGACTGAATCGGAAGAAACTAGACCTGGAGAGACAATTCGTTGAGTTCGTAACATGTCAATGCACCGGCACATTCCGCTTTGTTTTTCCAAGGGTTTTTTTGGTGAACCACATAACTGTTATGATACCATAAACATCTTCTTCTCCATATATGGTCCCATGTGCTTTTTTCCTATTTCCTAAACTAAATGGACACTTAAAGAACTTTTTAAACAAATAAGAGATAAAGACAATATGTGCACAGAGAAATACCTCTTATTGTGTTCCGTCAATGTTTCTCAAACTGCCCATTAGGTTAAAATAGGAGTACATTACAGGAAACCTAATGTGAAGGGGCTAGCTTAAACATCAATACTTCCTGAGGAAATGGAATATTATTATTTCATTTTGATCATAACTCGTATGTCTGAGCACAATTATGTCTTAGTGGAAAAGTCATAAGAATTTGTAAACAATTTCAAACATAATTTGTGCAGAAACTTTACCTTACAAAATGAAACAAAATCCAGATCAGTAGTGAGTATTAAAAACACTTAGCTTCGTATTCATTTAAGCAAAAATAGCATTTTCACATTTAAAAAAAGCAGCATAGTATAAATGATTAAATATTTATGTCTCACAAAAATAGCATAATATATGGAAACTGGGCAAGTGAATTTTAATATGAGTGATTCACAAATTATGTATTATCTACGAAATTATAAATAATTCAGTTACACTTACGCTGTGAATATTTTAACATGAATTGCATTAGGCCTATTCATAAAAAAATTGTATTTTACATATTAATATTTTCTATAAAATATATACATTTTTCTGATTATTCTAATTCATGAACTCAGTACATAATTATCAAAACTTAATACGTCTGATAGGAACGAAAGTTTTAAATTAAATAACACCGGCGGGAGTGCAGCGCCACTTACGCTGCCCTCTCTTCCGTTTCCTTTACAGAGAGCTACATTATGCTGATTCATAGAGTAGGGC